>WAAD01026584.1:57379-67908 GCA_013389945.1 Fregata magnificens | reverse complement strand
TACACTTGAACTGAAGCACTGGAGTGGGCCGTCTGTGGAGGCTGTGTGAAGGATTGTAAATGGGACTGGAGGCACATCGTCAGGCACACTTTTTAAGCCTGCTATATTCTACCCAAGCTGTGGGAAAGGACTCTCAGGTTCCTTCCAGCCTGTTGTCTTTTTCAGGTAAGCAAACCTCACCTCACATGCCTTGTGTGGTCCCTTTAGCTCACATGGTCTTAGTGGAGGGTTTTAGGTGAAATAAAGGTAATATTCCCTGATGAAAAGTATCCATCTCTTTCCCTAGTGTGAAAAGACTAGTCTCAACAAGTATGATCACCATGTTGCTTCTTGTAATGTCTTTGTATGGGCATAATAGGAGAATCTCAGGCATACTCTGATTTTTACCCATTGGTATCTAGAATGTTCCTTGCAGCTTTGTGAAGTGCTATTGCATCCAATAATTACTTTTATTGTTTTATTTTCAAAACTCAAAATGAGCTAACATAATGAGACAGCATATCCACATGAAGTTTTTTTTGAGTAAGTTCATAATGCTCTCATAATGTTCATAGTTCTCTACTGCTGTAGTCCCTTTGTTGTGTGTCTTGAAAGGTCAGAGGATTGAGTGCTGATATAATCTTTGATTTAAATGGATTGTTTCCAGATATTAGAATCACCAAAGGTGGCTCTGCCACTTTCCTCAGATCTTCAGAGCTTGGGATTTAAGCACTAAATAACGCTCAGACCCCTTCTGTCATCTAAAAGCTTAACAATTTCACATAACTTTTAAACTATATGCTGCAACTACATATTTTTGAAGTCTAATTGTTTGAAGCTGTCAAAAGACGTAGAATTTATGATACCTGTTGGGGGAAGGGGAAGAGCATAATTATGTACCACTTAACAGAACCAAGAAACATTACACAGCATCAAAGCAAACTGCAGTGCATTTTGGTTACGAAAATTAGTATGAGTAATGAAAAATGCTTATATACCTTTTCAAAGAAAAGCAAGCTGAGGAATTCTTTTTAATGCAAGTCTGCTCTTTTCAAATGAGGTCTGTTAACAGCTTGTAACAACTTCAAAATCTTTGTTGGACTCGCCACATTTCATTTGATGCTCTCCCTCATGCAAACTAGCAAAGCAAGTTTTTTCTGCTGCTTATTTCAGAAAGCCATACCGTTCTGCTTGTGTTTTGAGCATCTTTTATTTAATTCATTCAGGAATGTTTAATCTAAATAAATATGCCATTCTTTCCATTAGCCTATGCTCATATATTTGTATGATCTATGTTTAAGCAGTTGCTTAAATCACTGCTTGCTGCAATATACTAATAATGTCAAACAAAAATTAATTACACAGCCTAACAACCCAAAGTAAACTATTTATTTCAAGTTACCCTTATGTTTACTACTTTCACATTTAAAATCTGTCACGTGACTGTGACTTGGCCTTTTGCCTTTGCATGTTATTCTTTAGGACAAAGTGAAAAATCTGTTTTCGGAGATATTGTTAAATTAAGCATAATCCTGATCATGTGCTTAATCTAAAGCAAAGGAACTTATGAAGAAAAAGTAGCAAAGGAAGAACGAGATAGCAAACGTGTCACTGATGCTTTGAGTTATTCTTAAGGATTTCAGTTTGGAGTGGTTGACAAAGGCAGTGATTGGTAAAATGTTAGCAAGTAGCAAATTCTTATTTTGTGCCCAGCAAATTATATTAAAGACATATTTACAAATTTGAAGAAAGTATAGTAACTCTTTGGAAACGTACCCTTAATGTTAACAGGATTGACAGATATTTTGTCTGAGATTTATTATAATTCCCTCAATATCTTTGCATTCCTGACAACTTCTAAGACTGAACAGCAATGCGAGAACTGCCTACTGGCCTTTTCCGCCTGACGCTTTTGTAATACCTGAAATAGTTCACAAAAGGTTCTTGTAGCAAATCTTGGCAGACAATGGCTTCTCAGGTTGCTTGCTTGACCTTAACCCATGGAGAAAATTCAAGAGTGAGAAGACAAATGCTTGAAACATGGAGGAATCAATTTCAGCTATATTTAAGGTTTTTTTAGATGGTTCAATGCTAGGAGTTAAGAGTTTAACCTACATAAATAAAATGTGCTAGTTTTCCTTTTAAATAGTTTAAAATCTATATTTAAAAAATTACATTTCTTTTTGTGGATTCCTCTTGTCCTTTGGAATTCTCTGAAGCAACAATTTTGAAACATTTTAAATTTATAGGTTTTTTTCTCCATTTGAAATTTTCAGTGCTTTCCAAAGAAGGGTGCTAAGAGAGACCTTCAATGTTGGGGTAGGATGGAAGGTAACAGTTCAAAAAAACCTCAACCAATGAAACAAAAACCAACCAACCAACCAAAAAAAATCAGTGTTCTAAGTTTGCTGTGGACACAAATGGGAATTGCAAACAATCTCAGAGCTATTTAAATGTATATAATGTCAACCTGTCTCGGATTCAGAACAGAAGAGAAACAGGCGAAGGCAGCAATTATTAACTGGGAAAGCAGTGTTGTAGAATGCAGTTGGGTGCTGTCACTGTCTCTAGCCTCTCCTTTCTCGTAGACTTCTTCAGTGAAGCATATGTTGCAGCTTCATGGGACTGTGCAGTAAACAAAATACTATGAAGTGGTGTAAAATCATATGTAGATCATAACGTATTTTTAATAGACTTTGTTTTGTATGTTTGGGTGCTTTTCTTCAGTCTTAGTAATGGTAGTTTAAAATGTGTGGTGAGTCCAAGGAATAAATATCTTCCCTATATTTGAGGTACGTCACCCTGTTAACCAAAAATATTTTTCATGTGTCCGTATAACTTCGGAGTCTGTCAGAGTGTATCTTCCTTAGTAATAATAATAAAGGTTGCATATGGGATCTTTCAAGCTAAATTAAGTATTGTCATACGTTCACCATATAGGTTAACACCCGTTTCTGTTAGTGTCATGTTCCTCCTAAGGAGATTGTCAGAAATAAATTGCCGAGAACCTTGAGGGAGGAGGGAAATAAAAATAATTAATAAACAGTCCTAGGTCATGTATCTAGTAAGTGAATTTATAACTGTTTTTAAGTTGTTATCTATAATTATAATTTTATATAAATAAAAACCACTGGTCTGTCATCTACATTGTGCTGAGGGAAGAAGGAAGCTTTTATAAGGTACTTTTAATGCAAGTCAGACTTGGGCAGTGTGTCTTTGCTTTGCATAATCTCTCATTCCTTTCTGTGAGAAAGATTAATATTCTGATGCCCAGCTAAGGAGGATTTGAATTTTATGGTTCCTTTGGTTTTCATCTCACTGGAATGTCACTTTAAGAAAGGTAAAAATTATCTATTCTGTCAAAATCTTTCTTAAATATGTGTGGGTTGTATTTACTCTTAGTTAACAATGTTACTATTTCTTGACTATAATATTTATTAGGAACTATATGCAGTGAGCAAACATACATAGGGCTGGATGTCTATGGTCAGCATTATTCAAAATTAATGTTCTGTAGTGTTCAGTGTCCTGTAACGTTTGCCATTTTAACTTGTCCTACTTGGTCTACAAATAACATAATCTTAAAAACTCCCTGTTTCAATGAAAACAAATAATAGCAGAAACAGCTGTTCTTGGTATTCCTCCTCAAAATTTTCTGATCCTTTTTGGAATAATGAAAAACTTAGCTCTTCTCCCTAGTAGTTGTCTAAAAGCAATTGCAATTGTTGCCTTAGTGCTGCATTGAGGTTTTTTTCATTCAGCAGAGGACTAACTTGTGTG
The DNA here is from genome assembly GCA_013389945.1 of Fregata magnificens. Taxonomy (NCBI): domain Eukaryota; kingdom Metazoa; phylum Chordata; class Aves; order Suliformes; family Fregatidae; genus Fregata; species Fregata magnificens. Next base: position 64,149 of record WAAD01026584.1, on the reverse strand, counting down.
ACTTCCCCAGCTAGAATAGGAAGCTAAGAAAAGTTTTTTTGGAAGTGGTTTCATAAAATATGCAGATGAATGGCTATTGCGGGGGGGGCACCTTATGTTTTGATTTGTTTTTAAACTTATCCTTTCTGGGAAGGTGCCAAATTGTGCGCAAGAGATCTCTTTACAAAGTGGGAAATCTCAAAACATTATTTCCTCTGCTAATAATTTCTGTTAGAAGGTTGAAGGAAGCCTGATTTGATTATTGAGGCTTTTGGTGCTAGGGAACCTTACAGTTGAGGAATGCCTTTGTGAACTTGTTCTTCAGCAAGGGGGAGGCCATACCCAAATACAGTTCCTGTACTGCAAAGCTGATGATTCCTTCTTACTTGGACAGAAGAACAGACTGTGTGCCAACATGCCCAGTAGTCTTTAGCCCTAGCCAGGCAGACTTCTGGATAGGCAATTCTGTTCGGTCTGGGAATAGTTGCTGGGAAGTGAATTTTCCACTGAGAGAAAGATGCTGTCTTTTTTTATGCGATGTTTCATAAGTCTGTGGAGATGTGATATTACGTGTAGGAGTGCAATGAAATGCTGAAGCTTTTACTTTCTTTTCTGAAGTTTGGTTAGTGGTATACGTGTTTGTGAGTGCATGTGTACATATGGTCTAAACATTTTGTCTGTGTGTATATATGTGTACATGCGCATGTATTTTTTTCTTTTATTCATAGCAAAATGTTTCTGGCTGTTCTTAAACTCTATTTCAAGTGGCTCCTCTTCCACAGCACGATTCCTAAAATCACTTTTGCAAAGAAGCCAATATTGGCCTCAAAAAATTGCTCATACTTCCACTATTCCAGTGACTGACACCTATAAATATTTTTGAACCAGAGACCAAAAAATGTTAAAATAAAAGTGGCTTCTTATCTGTGGATAAATTTTACCTGCAAATAAAATTAAAAGTTGAAAGTGAATTTCCTAATAGGGTGTCGTGGTTTAGCCCCAGTCGGCAACCAAGCACCACACAGCTGCTCGCTCACCTTCTGCCCCCCGGTGGGATGGGGGAGAAAATCTGAAGAGCAAAAGTAAGAAAACGTGGGTTGAGATAAGGACAGTTTAATAACTGAAATAAAATAATAGTAATAATAAATTGTAATGAAAACAATGAGAGAGAGAGAAACAAAACCCCGGAAAAACAAGTGATGCAACCACTCACCACCTGCCGACCAACGCCCAGCCAGTCCCTGAGCAGTGATTGCTGCCCCCCAGCCAACTCTCCCCAGTTTATATACTGAGCATGACATCATATGATATGAAATATCCCTTTGGCCGGTTTGGGTCAGCTGTCTTGGCTGTGCCCCCTCCCAGATTCTTGTGCACCTGGCAGAGCATGGTAAGCTGAAAAAGTCCTTGACTAGTGTAAGCACTACTTAGCAACAGCTAAAACATCACTGTATTATCAACATTATTCTCATACTAAATCCAAAACACAGCACTATACCAGCTACTAGGATGAAAATTAACTCTATCCCAGCTGAAACCAGTACATAGGACTATTCTAATTATTGTTCTTTAGTGACTTTGCAATATATTTGTTAGTTATGTTAAGGAGAAATTCATCTCAATTTTCAGGGTATACACGTTATGTTTAAGAGAGAGTGTACCCTATGTTACATTCAAAATAAAGATTTTGCAGTTACTAGAAATCAAAAAAATAGCTTAGTCTGAACTATAGTTGATATTTCCTCAAGACTTGCGTAATTTTTTTTTCATTTGTTCGTTGTAATTTCCTACTTGGACATTTTCCTTACTAGAACAGAAAAGACAAAAATCTAGTAATCTGTTGGATTATGGGTGTTTCTGTGAAAATGTATTTTTATTTTACAGTTATGCTCTGTTGGCTCAGATCTACAATTTTTAATTAGCATTGCTGGTAGAAATGGGGCCCCGTTTAATGGGCCTGCTGATTGCTTCTAGGTAACTAATGTGGGCTTGTATTGCTAAGAGACTTAGAGACAGTGTTTGATTGCTGTGGTTTTCCATAAATTGTACATTTTGAGAATAAGACTGAACACTGAACTTGCATAGAGTTCAATTAGAAGTTGGTATTAAGACATTGTTAATTTTCTTCTGTTTAAATTATTGTATGAGCAACAGATGAAGTAGAAAGCAGCATTGCTTCTTCTGCATTATCTGTTTTCCCCACTCTCTTCTGGTATGTTTTGCATGTTAACACAGTTCCTCATCTCAGTGCTTCAGGACTCAGTGTGATTTGAACCAGGGTGGAGGGAGAAGTAAACGTAGTCTGGCCCGACTAAAATAATTTTGTAATTCTACAGACCATTTATGTGAAGTAAGAAAAAAACTGATCTGACTGTGGAATTTTGACACTATTCAGAAGTCATTACTGAAATATTTTCACTTCTAGTGATTGCGTGAAAGAGAATGGGAGGGGGAAAGGTTTTTTGGGGAGGGGGAAGGGTTTATGGATAAAAGGTGAAATTGTATTGGCTTTGCTTGACGTGCTGAGAGATTGGGTTGAGTCTGGAAACTAGAATGTGCCCTGATGCTTCTTTTTACTTTTTCTGGTCTCTAGAGATCTTCCTGCGAGTTGAGGCAAAGATAAAAAGGAAGGCACACAGGTTGACCTAAAGGGATATGCAGAGATTTATGCTAACCTTGATATGGTCAGCTACAATATGTAGTGTTGCACCTATGTATGAGACATAGCAGAATTCTTTTACTATTTGCACTGAGTTTAAAAACAAAACAAATGCACTCTTCTAGCTTGGACAGTAGTAGGAAAAAAATTTCACCTCTGCTATATAGCATTAAATATTGTCCGCTAATATAGTACTAATAGTGATGTTTTTTTCTGAACATAGATTTACAGGTATAGGATAGAAGTATTGGGTCATGAGGTGTTCTTTTCCTGTTTTAGCCGCTGCTCTGCAAGTAGGACGGGAAATGGTGAAGGACCTTCGTTGCTGTATATGTTTTCATTACTTACTACTTGCATGTTTTTATTCTCTTTAGAGCAGAAATATCTTAATTGTAAGCAAAATTTTGAAGCACCAGTTAGGATTATGGTCTCATTTTCTCAAATGCTGTTTTCATGCATGATGCCATTAAGAGTTTTATGTTGAGTATTGCTTAAAATTGTTCTTGATTAAATGTACTTTCTATTCTGCATTTACTATAGAATTCCTCAAATCCAGCCAGCAGGACTTGGCAATGTAAGGAATAGTTGCTGCTACTTTTGATTTGTTTCTTTCTTCATTATTATCTTGCAAAAACATGATTGAGTAAAGATAATAAAGCTATTTGTTCAGTGATGGTGGTGGGAATATTAGTCTGAAATTATTGAGTATGTTTTGAGTGGTTCTTAAAGTCACTTTTGTTTTAAGTTGATTTGTTATTCATCATTACGACTTTATATTTTAGCCAAGTTCAACCCCCACTGTCCATTGAAGAGGGTGTTTTTGGAGGAATTGTACTTGACTGCATTTAGTTGTGTCAGCATTTCCACTGGAAGGTAATACTTGCAGCACTGAAATAGTGAGACAGTTGTAGCTGTATTGAGAAACAGTAACTGAAGGGTTTCTAGAAGGTGAAACTGTTGCTCTATTTAATTAACACAGTATGAGTATAGGAAATCACACATCCTTCAAAAAGGTCAGGATATATAGAAGTCAAAGAGAGAAGGAGTTAGTGTTCCTTTCATTCTAGTAATAACTAATGTTAATTAATGCAGTTCAAATATTTTGCAGATAGAATTCAGGTTTCATATTTAAAAAAAGATGATTAACAACATCCTGGAAAAGAGGGTGTAGAGTGGAAAGGAATAATTATGGGGGAATGTACTTGGTATCCTTGGAAGGAGGAAAATAAATATTAAATGTAAATACTAATTCTCTCTATTCTGTGATAGAATAGAGAATTTGTTATCCCAAATGAGAAGTATAGTTGCAGCAGAAATAATTCTCCAAAGATAGGCTTTTTGTGTGTGTTCTTGGGCTCTTTTCTCAGCCATAGCTAAGATAACAGACATATTTTGTCTGATAGTTACTGATTTTCAACATAGTGGGAAAGTTAACAGGGTGAGTGAGTAGCGAGTTTGCTTTCTTGTTTTGAGAACATTGTTTCAAGACTTTCAAGCACAAATGAATTATTTCTCCATATGATACCATATTCCTCAGAAATTTTACAGAGAATATAGATTAATGAGTGCAAGATAACTTAGTGAAGTGTGTGCCCTCAGGAAGAAGAGGGGAAGTTGTACTTGCATATGTTCTGAAAAACATATGCAACTAAATTTAGCTCATACTAGCAGATTCTACTTATTTTGAAGATTGTTTGTGGGATACTTCCAACCTTGTATGAAAAAGGGCATGGGAAGATTTTTTTTTATTTCTGTTTGGGCCCTTGCATCTCCTTTTCTCCTTTCTCCCTCCCCCAAGGAAAAAAGCCTCTGAACAGAAGACAAATTATTTCTCTGCCTACACTTGTATCTTAGTAGTCTGATTTTAGCACCATTTCGTCATGCTGCAAGATTAATTGGCATATGCTGGTTTTTGTTTTTAGCCTCCTCCAGTTTTATGTAGTAGCTAATGCTTCTCCCATAAATCTTGGATTTAACTGTGAAAGCTTTGCCTATTATCCAAAACAATTTCTTTCCTGTTCTTTTGAAGTGCAGCAACATTAGCAACTGCTGTTTATTGTGTGCAATGTATATTTTGTGTATTTAATACCAATACTGCTGGATAAAAAAAGGACTGGATGGCTTAATATTTATCTGCTAGCACTTTAGAGTCTTTATTAACCCTTTTTGGTGGGTGTGCTGAGCTGCAAGTGCTCTGATTGTAGTTCACAGAAACACATTGTCGAATTGACCTCTTCAGCTATTATTTTCAGAAATGTGTTTGTAGTTTTCCCCTCTGTTATTGGGGAAGTTGAACACTAACGTATCATGAACCTTGCTTTGATTTATTTGGAAAAGTATTGATTGCTTTCCCTTTTGAGGAAAAAAACCCCCCACTGATATTATAATTGCATGTCACACCTGTAGCTGAAAAGAAAAAATACTTGTACCCTGATGCTCTTCTATATGTCAAAGTGTATAATTTCTTCTCATAAAAGATACTTTCTCTCCCTGAAAAATTTGTTTTGCATTTGATGTACTGCTGCCTTTCTATCTCAAGCTAAACAAATACTAGTTAGTTGAAATAGATTTCAATGTTTCTATTTGTTTATAATCTTTTTATGGAGTCAGTGACCATATTAAATTCAAATTCAGGGATTGTACCTTGGATTTCCAAGCAGTAAAATAAGGTTGTTTATGCATTGTTCTGAAGCTTTTCAGGACATTCAGAGAATTACCTTTTAACACTGCAATTCTTAAAGCTATTGGTATTTCTTCGTTAGTAGCATGTACCCTTAGGTGTTGAATGCAAACGTTTTTGGCATGTAGAAGGTCACTAATGAACACTGAGTTGCAATTTTTAGCGGTGACTATCCCAGCTGCTTTTAAAGCTTGTCCTTTGTTTTTGGAGTACCTTATTTTACAACAGAACCACTGAAGGTTGAGTCAAGTTTGTTCAGAGCCGTATCCCCTGGAAACGTATTGGCAAGCATGATTTAGCACCGCTTGTCTTAATCCTGTACATTCCTGACCACAGCAAGGCTACACATTCATTAAGTTTTATTCCACGCTGTACTTTCAGCATTTGAAGTTTGTAAAGCCAAAGGCATTAAAAAGACAATATGAGACATGAGCTTTTTTCCTTTTTCTGCTTTGTAGATATAAACTTCAGAAGTCTCAGAAAGAGACTATTACATAATACGAAACTATAGTTTCTGAAGTATCTTAAGAATCAATCTGAAATGTGAAAAATGTATGAAGTGACACAACTGTTTTCAGCACCATTGGATTCTAGAAGTATTAGGGGCAGTTTGTGCCAACAGTACACGTACGTAAAATTGGTGTGCAGTTAAGCTTGTTTTAACTTGTTCCAATGACTGCTTCATTTAGGCAAAGGACCTCTTTATGACCAACCTTTCCTCATAAGGGCAAGCTTCTAAGAAACATAAAAAGCTTCCAAAATAATGGTGAGTTATTCAGTCGATCTGTACGTTTTAAAATCCATACAAAGACTAATGGCTTCAGGCAGTCCTGCTGGCAGGAGGCACTCAAATGATTGTAATGACTTCTGCCAATGTAAAATGGGTAGAATATGTTTTATGAGGGTCTAATTATTGCTTTTAAAATGAGTAATGTGGCTGGACTCTGACTTACTGGAAGACCTAGATTTCATTTAAGTTAGGCCTGTCCCATGCTGGGACGTGATTATGTCTCCAGCTAAAATTTTGCTTTTTTTTGTTTAGGAAGGTGGACTAGGTATTTCAGGAATTTAGATATAATTTACTGCAGTAGGGCTCTGCAGAAAACTGAAATTTATTCCAATCCTGAGGGAATTCTCNTTATTCCAATCCTTAGGGAATTCTCCAACACAGAGTTGGATGCTTTTGGGAGATACTAGAGTGTAACTGAGTGTTACCACTTTGTTGTATTTTATGGTACTTACACTAGTATTTATGATGGTACTACCATAATATTATGACTTGTTGTCTCAATAGCTCTGAGAAGTAGGGGAATCACTCCTGTCTACAAAGAGAAAATGAGTCATGCAATAACTTGAGAAATTGCTTGTGATCTCTGGTAGATCTTGTGGAGCAGGATAAATAGTCATTACATAGTGTCTGAGGTTTGTGGGCCAGGACTACTACAGCACTGA
>WAAD01026584.1:23814-53937 GCA_013389945.1 Fregata magnificens | reverse complement strand
AACCACTGTTGACTCTTAGAAATCAAGTCTTGATTGTCGTATTTTTCAAAAGTTATTTTGATTTCTTCTCCTGTGGGAAGTTTTACAATATCTGTCTTCTGTTTTTCGGAATTTCTTGCTGAATAAAATTCTCTGTTCCTACTTCTACAAATCCTGTCATAAATGAGGCAGGGAGCCCACCGGTGCTATACAACACTCAGAGCTGCCTTAGCTGAGTTTCAAATAGAGCAAAAAGTTAAAATAACCTATTATTCAGTCACGTGTGGCTTTGGGGTGGAAGGATGGGTGGAGCAAGAGTGAGGCTACCTGGGCAGGCCACTGGTGAGTGACATGAAGTGCACATGTTAAATGGGTTAGTGTTAGTGGGCAGGTGACAACTCCGTTCTTGACAGTGAATCACAATGATGTTATCTTAATATTTGCAGACTGCATGACTTCAATGTACAAAAGTAGCATTAATCCCAGTTATCCTAAATTAATTATTTTGCAAGTGGTTTAACTTCATGAATACGTTCTAAAGCCATAGTTTAGTATAATCTTATGGACTACAGTTGTTATGTGCATAGCAAATGAAATTTCGCTACATAGAAATTTTGTTCAGAGAAAGTAAAATCATTTGTATTTGTGCAGAGACATTCCTTTATCCTAGAGTGACATGTTTCTGTAATTTTTTTTTTGTGTGTAAGCTATCCAAACACTCACCTGCTTAGGGCATCCAGCACCTTCTGCTATTTTAACTTGGTTTTGCATCAGGCACAGTGTAGCAGAGTAAGCTTCGCTGCTCTGAATATTTTATGTTGTCACTGGAAAAGTCCCAGTTGGAAAGTGCTTATTTAATGGTTTCCATTTGGACTTTTTTTAATAAAGAGACAGATAAGGGTGAGAGTGACCTGCTCTGACTAATGCAAACAGCTGACAAAAATGATACGTTTTATGAAAAGTTTTATGGTTATATGAACATTTTAAAGTTTCTAGACATTTCAGTACTTTAGACATTAAGAGTTTTGGGGTTTTTTAGCAAGTGAAGTAATATTTTTACCTAGTGCGTAGCTTCATTTACAAACGCACAACAGTGCACAAACCAAATACATATGCCTGACTGTAGAATTCAGGTAGTAGAATGTTATCTTGAGTGCAATTATTGTTGATTTGAATAGAAATTGCAAAGCATACCTAGGTATGTAGAGGTAAAGAGAGTTTAATATGTAAGCTTTAAGTGCTTTTTAAAATTATGTAGCGTTGTCGGTCTGTTACTTTCCTTCATATTATATATTCCAGAGGTTATAATTCTGTTTGTGACTGTGTTTTCTTTCAATGTTTTAGTAGTTTTGGGGGGTTTTTTAATTTTATTTTTGCAAATTAGAGTTTACCAGTTTTTCCAAAGTGATCATAGAAATGCTCGAATATTAGACCTAGTTATGCATTTTGAAAAAGAGCAAAGAGTTTGGTGAAAGTAAAAATTAGTCTGAGTGTCCTGAAAATACTTCACTGATGCTTAGTTTGGAAATACCTTTACTGGTGAATTAGCCTGTTTGTTGCTTTTGTTTGGGTTGAGGGCTTTTTTTTTTGTTGTTGTTTAAAAGCCTTTCCGACTTCAGTTACATGAGTTTGAGAAGAGTTTTAAAAAATTAATTGATCTATTTTGTAAAGAAAGGGATATGTTTTTTCTTTAAATTACTGTGGACCTATTTTGTCCATCTAGCAATTCCACATCAGTTTTCATTTCCACCTGTAAAATTGAAAGTGTTACACATCTGTACTACAGATGTAACAGAGGTTTTAACCCAGGAAAAAAAATCAGAGATTATAAATCTACGAAAAGTGCTCATAAAACAGGTAGTTCCTCTAGGAACTTTTGGTATATAGTCTCTCTTAGTACTGCTTTTACCTCTACAGTGTAGAGCATCTCTATACTTAGCAGGGAGGTCTGCAATTCCACAAGTACGTGTAGTTTCCAAATGTCTTATAAGAAAAGCAATAATTACATAATAAGTGGAAACATTAAGGGCTTTTTCCTCTGAATTTTATTATATTGTCTACATGATCTGATACCCTACATCAGTGGAACAATTATGCTCATTTAGAAAAATAGCTTTTTGTTGAGCTAGTTCTTTAGAGTTTAATAATACTTCAAGGCATATCTGATCTGTAAAGTAAATCTCAGCCCTTATGCCCTATTATTTTAAGTACGTCTCAAGGAACCTTGAGACGAAGTGAAGGTGTTGAATGCTATTGGCTTTTTTTAATAGCGTAATAAAGCCTTCCTTTTTCTTTATAACTACTTAACTTTTCTGCGTTACTATTTGCATAGCATATTGACTTAAAAAAACCAAACAAACAAACAAACAAAAACCACCAAAACAAAAAAAACCCCCAAAGAACAACAACAAAGCAAACCCACTGCTTTTTATGGCAAAATAACCTTCAGCNAAGGAGGCTTCTGTTAGACCTTTTAAGGATGAAAGCTAAAAAACAAGTTTTATTTCCACAGTACTTTTGTACTGTCCTATACCACTTTGTCTGTGGCATTACTAAACATTTATAGCCATGTGGCTCCTTGTGCATAAATTGGACCCAAATTGGACCCATGGGTTTGCCCTGCTGAGTAGTTTTCCAGTTTGTGCAGCAGCTTCCAGGTCTGTCTCATGCTTCACCACCTCCTCTGCCTGCTGGAGCACCAGTCTCAGCTCTTGCTTCTGCAGATCATTTGCAAACCTTCTAAGCAGATAGAAGCTCATTTGGAATAAGGGGGGGTGTGTGTGTGTGTGTGTGGAGCTGTGTGTGTGTGAAAAGCACAGCGTAACTTTTTAACTTGCCTCATTGAAACTAAAAAGTTAGTGATGTCAGGAGGGCCTGTCTGGCATTTGTTGTTCAATACGTTAGTTGCCATGGCAAAATTCAAACTGAAATCTTTTCAGACAGCCTAATTGCTTGGTGTCTGTGAACAGCTGAGATGGTTATCACTATATGTTGACAGCAGTTTAGCAGCTGAGATTTTGACTACTGAGAGATTTGGCTTACATTACTATGCTGTTTCATTCTACTTTTGAAGTCAGTTATTTAAATTGTCACACAGCTACAGAGGGGCCAGGGACCACTTGGAATGGGCTCTCCAGGAAATAAGTCATTTAGCTCAGGTAAACCTTAAACTCCATGGCTTGGAGAAGACAGGGAACGCCAGTTTCATTTTGCATGGAGGATGAAATGATCTAGTTAGTAATCTATGTCTGAGAGGAAGGCAACCGCTTTTCCCAGGCACCGGAAAAAATACAAAAACTGAAAGACTGCAAGTTCACTTTCTTTCTACTCTGCTGTGACTGTCCTGCTCTGAAGATTTCTTTGCTACGGCCATTTATTGCCTGGCATTCTTTCTCCCAGACATTGTCATGGTAGTCCATGTGAATGGCAAAGGTCACCTATTTTATGAACTCATTTGGATCCAATTATTGTAGAGGTAGCAACAGACATCACAGTATTTCTAATACAGAAACACTGGATCTTTTGCCATTTGAGAGTTTGTGTGTCTCTAAAACACTGGGGATGTGTTTTTGTGGACACGTGACATTTCTGTGTTTTCAGTCTCTGAATTCCTTTGCTTGTCAGTGGCTACAGACACTTCTCCCTAACTTGGGCTTGAACTTTTTAACTCAGTCTGGTGATGTTTTAGATGTTTAATTTTTGCAGTAGTGTTTATTACAAATGCACACAGATTGCCAAACTCATCAGAATCAGAAATAGTCTAAAGGATCTGGCAGTATTTTCCACTGTCATTTAACTGAAGGGGCTTACAGCCCTTGTAATTCGCTCCTTGTGAAGATGCCTCAGAAAAATACATAATTTCCATTATGTAGGACCAAGTAATTTCAAATTGCATCTTAGTTATGTTCTTTTTTTTAAAGTAAAAATCTGTAGAGCTTACTAGGATTACACAGCTTGTTAATTATTGAAACAATTTATTTTTTCTAAATTAATTTATTGAAATAATTTATTTTTTCTAAGTTAATTTATTGAAAGGGGATAACTTTTTACTACTTACTGTCTTCCTCTGTTTTGCAGACAGAAATCTGTTTCCATATATTAAAAGCTTCAAAAAAGGTTATAGTGCTATTATACTGTTTGTGAAACAGAGTTTGGCTATGTTTTACTTGCTGCTGGATTACCATGCAGTTATATTGCTACAATTACACTGGTATCATCTTGTGTTGCGTCCTTGTACATATAAATGACATAAGCAAGTAAAGGAGAATTCAGTTATGCACAATGCTGAAGCTTTTATATGTTAATTAATGTTTTATATGGTTTGTAAGTAAAAGACCTTAATTTAGATTTACTGTCTGTACAGTATAAGCTACATTAGGTATGTTGCTTCTTTGGGGGCGGGATGTTTTAAGTAAATTCATCTTTCTATATAACAGGAATTTGTGGAAGATGAGGTTCTGCACTTCATCACAAAATCACATAATTGCTTTCCTCCCTTCTGTACCAAATTTAGTATGGGGCAGGTTTCCATGAAAGAAAGCAGGTGTTCAGTTTGCATAGTCCATATGACATACATATTTTGTAATTTACTGCTAAAGTGTAAGTTAGAACCAATCTGCAGGTTACTTTTCCCTGGGAACTGGGCTCAGACTGTTAGATTTGCTTCACGTAATCTGTCAAATATCCTGGTGGGCAATCAGATAATTTATTTAGGATGTGTTTTAACTAGCTACCTAGATATGAAAAGCTTTATATGCCATCGTCCTCTTGAGCCATGTGGCTGTTTTTGAAGGATTATCTTTAGTAAGCCTACCCAGATGAAGTCTATCTAGGTAAGTTGATACATACTGTCAGCTAGATCTAAACAATGGAAATGATTAAAATCACACTGATAGGATAAAATATTGTTAGCAGTGTCTGTTCCCTTTTATTTCTGGGTCAGATCAAGTCTATGCTAACAGCAAATGAAAGACTGAAAAACATAATTTAATTGTTATTATTTCAGCAGTGCTAGAGGTTTGCTTGGCTTTCTGTGCGTTAGTGAAGTCAGCCTGCTTCCTAGCAGATAGACGGTAGGGCAGTTATGGTTAGTGATGCCTCTGTGCTTTGTGGCGATACAGAAAACAGGTAATGGAAAAAAGGTAAAAATAAGAATACTTAATTTTAGTAAGTTTGCACTACTACTGTTAGAATAGAAGTAGTTTGAATGCAAATTGTTCTCTTACAAACTAGCTATCTGTCTCAGACTGGAATCTGACAGGAGAAAGGCCTAATCGATATATAAGCAAATCTGAATCAAAGAGTGAAGTCCACAAAAATACCGTCCTCTAACAGGGTCTCTTCACTCCTGCTGTTATATCAATGCACTGTTTCCTCAAAACACTGAGATTTTTATTTAGCCTAGAACTATGTTTAATATTTTCCCTCAAGTAGTAGGAGATTCATTGTTCTGTGCTAGTAAACCCATAGCATTTCTATTTAATTTTCCTAGCTGTTGTGTAACATGGCAGCCAAGGTATTCTTGTGACATTTGTAAGAATTCAACAAGAATTCAGATATGCCTTAGNCCCACCCCCTGAGTAAAATGAGGTATCTTTTTTCTTCACTACATTTTCCATGATGTTTGGAAGAGAAGAAACATCAGTGTTTGAGAAACAGCACTGTACTTGGTTTCTCAGTGGGAGGCACTGTTTGAAAAAAATGAAATAGGTTACAGCAATGACAGTTATCATTTTATTCATGGATGAGAAGCTGTTCTTCCACAGAGATCACTCCTATCTATGTAGAAAATCACGTGAGGCCTTTTTAATGTTCAGCACAGCATATCTTCATCCAACAAATGAGGAATTTCTTCCTGCTGTCAAATTATTTTGGCTTGAGTGTAGCTGATCAAACTTCTCTGGGACTACAGCTACGTGACAGTTGCTGTAGTTAGATGTATGTTGCTCACAGAAAGGAAGCTTCTGTCAAACTTGGAGGAGAAAAGATTCTGGCAGTAATAGTACCATACAGTTCAGGAACGATGGTGCTGGATTAACAGAAGGGTAATTTTCAAAAATTTCATTTTGGCCTTTATCACTGGGAAGAGTGTGAAGGAAAAAATTTTCTTTCCACCTGCCAAGTGTTGCATCATGGTAGCAAAGAGTTTGTCAGCACAGCAACAAAATGTTCATGTAATCCTACTGGAACTACTGTTGTTGTCATGTCAAGAAATGCCAATAACATGACACTTGTGATATAGCCTTATAAAGCCATTACAGGATGGTAGTAATAAAGTCATCCGAAGCAGATGTTTGTGTATATATATACTTGCATTTTTGTTTTAATTAACCCATTCATTAAAGTTAGAGATAAATAAAAGTAGTCATCCCACTGGTAAGTTAAAAAATAAACTTTTAAACTGGGCTTTTCGGTGTTCCTATTATAATTTTTTGTTGGCAGTATGGTGATTTATACTATGTAGTCATGTGTTCTAGAAAGCAGGGTTTGTAATTAGAGTCAGTAAAAGTTGGGGGTTTTGTTTTTGGGGTTTTTTTGGTGGTTTTTTTTTGTTTTGTTTTTGGTTTTTTTTTAATTTGCTTTAGCGGATACTAATTCTTTCAGGGCCATTAATGGGCTTAAGGCAAAAACAGAGATTATTTCATCAATGACATATTTCTTGAGATCAATCATTGTGTGTCTGTTCTCTCATTATAGATTTTGTTCTGTCCAAGTCTGGTTAGAGACTGGATAATACCAGTCATTGGATAATAAAGCCACTTCCACTGCCTTTAGTGAAATTCTCAACAGTATAGGTGTTTATGATTTGAATCTCATATTTCTTCTCCTTTTGAGTGTGCAACTTTTCAATCCTTTCCTTTCCCTCTTTTGCCACCCCCTTTCTTCTTCTCTCCTTTCTTCTTCTTATTAATAGGATTTTGCCAGAGCATTGTCAGAGCTCCAGAAGATTCAGCTTGCTGGGAATTGAGGTTACAGGTCAAATGTATGAATCAGATACTTAAAAGCAGGCATGATATGCTGCTCCAGGGTGATGCCTAGAGTATCCCAGCAGGACGTGACAAGTCCGAGAGAGGCATTTTGCAAGTGGAGGATCATTAGCTGTTGTTCTCTAGCCATTGGACTGTCTCCTTGCTAGTTGTCATCTACCCTGTAGTGCAGGTTTGTCTTCTTTTCTCATCAGGAACACCAATGGGTATACGGTTTTATTTCAGGAAATCATTTCAGACATAGTTTTATCTAACCCCAACTTCCTCTCTGTGCCCAAAGATGGTGCTGTGATGACTATTAACTGGAGGAAGGTGGAAAGGGGAAAAACTACAGAATGGATTTTGCACGACTAGAGAGAGAAAAAGAATCTGATAGATAGTTCTTAATTCCCAGTGTTTCATATGCTTTAATAATTGTTTCTTCCTTTGTATGCATTTTAAAGGAAAGAAGATGAGAGCTAAGTTAGTGGTGGTTGCTAAAACTAGGAGGAAAAAAACTAGTGGTAGCTTGATGAAAAACTCCAAAACCACAGTTAACTATGGATAATGATAGAAGCAGTTTAAGTGAAGATTTAATCTGTTGTTTGGGGTGAATACATATTGTTGTCACCAACAAAGAACCCAAAAGAGAAAACAGCTCAAAAGAAGGAATACCAATGCTGAATAGGTTCCAGTATCTTAAATCCACCTGTCTATATCACAGCTACTCATGCAAGTATTGATCAATAATGCACAGATTTCAGCTTGTTTTATCTCAGGTTTGATGCCAAACTAGAAAAGAACTATCCGGAAAAATGTTGTTCTTGCTCCTCTTCTCTTTTTTTCTCTTCTCACTTCATTGAAAATTTTGACCAAAATGAAGATATTACCTACCCACAGGCTGTACCTGCAGCATGTTACTCTACAGCAACAACATGACTCAGGTGGGAGTCTGGAAGCATCTTTGGAAACAAATGATAACCAATTCCCTCCCAAATTAATCCTACATTGAAATAAACTAAACTGTGGTACTTAAACAATAATTCTAATGAAGTTAGAATTTTGGGTCATTTCCCTAAGTTAAATGTATTTAAAAGCATATACTTATTTAATTTACATAATTAATACTTATACTAAATTCTGAACTATCTAAAGGCTTTGAGGAGTAGTTAAATTTCACTTGTCTGTTGTAAGACCTAAGGCAGGAAACTGGCTGTTAGCTTTTAAATAGTCATTCTATAGTATACTTCTAATGAGGCAGGAAAATGTTTTATTTTTTTATAAGATGATGTCTGGTGATTAAAAAAAAAAATGTTTTGTGTAGCAATACTTTTTTTTTTTTTCCTTCATTAGATATCAAGAAGTGTCTTCCACCAAGGACACTTTTGGTCTTATCTCTTAAGTAATTCATGTGTCCTTCTGTTAGTGCATAAGTAATACAGTCAACCAATTACAATGCCAGCAGAATTTTAAAATGATGTTAAATGGCTATCTTACCATTAGACCAAAATATTTACCCCTCTTTCCTCTGGAATATTTTATAAAATAAGTAATAAACAATCTAAATACTAAATGTATGTCACTGGTAGGCAACGCAGTAAGCTTTACTTTGTTTATAAAATGTTGCTTTGTAATTTGCTAGTGTCCTTCAGAGACCTCTTTGGTGAAAAACTTACTTAGTGAGACATGAAAGAATGTAAAAGGGATGATAGTAGGAGAAACAATTATACTTTCTGTTTGTAAAATACAGGTACATTGGATTATACCCTCCATCAGGTGGATGGCATGTAAACATCATTGCAACGGTTTTCTGCATTGTCTTTTATGTATTAGCCTTGCTTCAGTAAGAAGAATATGATTTATCTTACAGAGTGGCACTATACAAAGCTGTGGTGGCTACAATAGGAGGGGGCAAAGGCAATAATGATGCCTTGCTCCTTTTGTATGGTAAATTAATCTCAGCAGCATTCCCTCAGATGTGGAAGATTTTACAAATCCCTTGTAAGAAGAAGTACGTCCTAATAGGAAGTTCCTAAGATCTGAGAAGGAACTCCAGGTACAAGCTTGTGTGTTTTCTTGGTAGATCCTGTTTCTAGATGTATCCTGATTCATGCCCATAGGGAGTCTATGTCCCTAAAACAGGACTTTGGCTACTGCTGTGGGGGCCAGAGACCTATAAATGAAATAAGACATTGCTCAGGTTGTATGCTTAGCACAGTGGGGCTTTAGTTCCTTTTTGGATCCATCCTCCAGCTCATTCTTTTCATAGCTTTAGTGGCTTTTCCCTTGGATGGATGAAGACTTTGAGGGTTAGAAGAAGAAGGGTTAACTTTCTGAGGAAATATTACAGACACATGCCCTAACTGTAGGTGCTATTATGAGAGTAAGGCTGAACTGTGATGAATTAGATAATTCCCTCTCACATGAGAAGAGGATTGAATTCTTAATAGCTGAGAATTGGAAGGCAACCTTATTTAACAGGCAGAGGGAAAATGGTCTCCTGAAAAGGCCCTGTCACAGACTCTCCTGGCTTGTCAGACTGTGTTTTCTGGAGATGGGAAGCAGGTTTGAGTCTGAGAAGCCTTTTATGAACGTAACTGTATCTGAGAAAGTTGAACCATGGCAGTTCATCTTTCTTATGACTCTAGTTCTCTGATCTTTACTTACTTTTAAAGGCAAATCATTATTGATCCATCAGAATGCTTTTTAGAAATTATTTTATGTACTTCTAATAAGGAACATCTCACAAGTAGATATTTTACATTGATTTATAAACAGTTGCAGAGGACATGAACCTGCACACATATAACCTACTCAGTTAGCAATGGAGAAGATTGTTGAAGGTCTGCTTGCAGGTGCTGGGTGCAGGGAGAGATACTTACTGCTGTGTTTCTCCTCAGAAAGTGGTCTGCAAAGAAAAGTTACCAGCTTTGTAAATATTTTCATGTATGTTGTTATTGGAACAGGCTATCATATTTGCACTGGGAGATAATACAGATGTAATAGGTAGAAAAGCTGGAGGGGAAAGAACAGAAAAACCTTTTAAAAGCTGATTGTGAGCCTTGTTTTTGTATTACTTAGAGGGAGTGACAAGCAAGCCTTTTCTTTTGTCAACATTTTTTAGGGAGAAATGAGTCTGGGGAGAATGGCAAGTAAGGGTGAGAGTCAGGAAAAATCTTTTGCCTCTGTTGGCTTTTGCAGTTCTCTTTTGCCTTATGGCTCTCTGTCCTAGCCCTTCAAAAATTCATGTTTATTTTTATCCCTATCTGGGACTCGCTATGCAAAGTAAAGCTGGTGTCTTCTGCCTAATGGGGCCTTGCTCTTGTATTCCTTCTTTTGAAAACTCCATAGACTCTGTAGGAAATGCATCTTCTTTGTCTTGTGCATGGTTTGTACATTTGTAGGTGCTGACACAGTATAATTAAAATTGAAGAAAGTAGGGAAGGCATTTAGAAACAGTAATTACTGGCATGGCAGTAGCAAAATCAGTGGGAAATGAGTATGAAATGAGAATCGTCCTTCTGTGAACAGCTTTAGTAGGTCTGTCCCTGCCTGTGGGCTTAAAATGTTACATTTGAGTTGCAGGACCACAGATGTACCTATAGCTGCCACCAATGATAAAAATTCTCTTAATCTCAGTGAGGGAATTAGCTGTCCTTTTGAATATTAAATACTCATTAATTAATTGATCACACACTGATGTGCTGGTGCTTATCGTACAAGTACACAGTGTGCGTGGTTACACTGCAAAAGGTGCTGGCCATGAAAGCATCTGTGAAAGGTCTGCTTCCAGGCTACCAGAGAAATAGCCCTTTAGCTCTGGTGAATATGTATGAGCCTCACTTGCTCTTTAGTCTTAAGCCTGCAGGGCTGTTGGAAAGTATTGGCAGAACCTGGTTTTCCAGGATCAAAGAAACATGAGCCAAAGCTTAGCTCTGCTCTAAATGCTGGTCCTGCAGGGTTGCACAGGAAAACAAATAATACTCAGTTTGCTTTCAGGATCTATAAACCTGTTTCTAGTAGACTAACTTCAAACCCAGTTTATAGTCAAGTAGAATAGGAGAATAAGTGAAGGCAGAATTGTTTTTTTGGGGTTTTTGGGTTTGGTGGTGTGGTTTTTTTTTTTTTTTTGATGGAAGATGTTGTATATTGTCTACTTGGTTTTCTTTCTTTCTTTTTTTTAATTTATGTTGAGCTGATTTGATCTCTGCCAAGTGTGTTAAGATAAGCATCTGAAGCTAGTTACTGTGCTCAATAGTTTACCAAACCTAATACATAATAAATACCTTGAAACAAGTATTTGCGTTTAATAGAGATGGGTGTGAGTTGCAGAAGGATCTCACAATGCAGACTGCATACGGAGCACATGTTTTAGTTTGATCTAATGCAAGGACTAGAGTCTGCTGTAAACTTTGGGTCCTGGTCCAGGCTTTGATCCCATTCTTCTAAGCTCAGGGTAATTTGGATACTTTTTTCCTTACCCTGATCCCTTGCCCTGATCATTCAGGTTTTAATGGTATCTCTTTGGACAATCAAATCTTCATAACTTAAAAATTACTATTCTGATTTCAGAAGAACTTTAACACTACAGTCCCATCATTGAAGGCTGTTATGAGTAGTCCCACACAAGTGCAGTTCAGACTCTTAAAGAGATCTCACTCATTGAGTCATTCACTGAAGCATGAAGGCTTTACTTGAGAAAGATACAGAATTGCTGCTTTATAAGCTCTTATCCCTCCCTGACATTGGGTTCTTTTTTTCTATCATACAACAGAATAACGTAAGATCACTTTTGACCTACTGATCCAAATTTTGTCTTGCAGCTATTAACCTTCTTCCTTGTTATTTTACACATTTATTTATTTATTAGTAAGGTTTTGTCTAGGGATGTGCTTTTCTTTTCAGTATTTTGGTGTTTTTACTATTTTGAAGGCATGCAAATTTTGACAATTGTATCTTGTGACTATGGCAGACCTCAGCGGATAGTGGCAATGATCATATCCGTAATCAGTGTTTTCTGACAAAAGTAATAAAAAAATGTTTTACTACTATAACGCTGAGCTTCTACCTCCAGCAAAAGGGATGATGATACTGGAGGCAGTCTGATATGTGGGTTGTTTCTTTGGTTGCAAGAAGTTCTTTTGGTGTGTTTTGAAGGGGCCCAGTTTTCCAACTGGCATTAGGGGCTAATGTTTAAATGTACATTTAGGTTTAAAAAAGCTTTATAAAGACAGAAGATAAAATGCTCCACAAAAACTATGTGCTTTGATTTTTGAAGTCTACACAGGCCCTGACTGCCACGAATCTCACACTGCAGAGTGAGTCAAATGCATGTATCTTGGGAGCAGCTCGCTAAATAGGTTAGCAGCACTCTGAAAAACAAGTGTTGCTGTGTCCACTTTGAATTCTGATTGTGCGAAATCAATTTAAAGTGAACACTGAAAAGGTTTCAAAACCTGAGAAGTATCTGATCAGCATAGTAAAATCTTGGGAGCTGCAGTTCTTCTTGCTTGTTTCTGCTGTTGGAACCTGAGCTGACATGAACTTTGTTTGCACTGACTGATCCAAAGGAAAATAATTGAGTTCTGACCCTGCAATGAGTTTTGCATGGGCTCGTTACCATTTAGACAGATGGGATATATTAGAGTTGCTGTTTCTTGTTTCATTGTAGTAATAAATGGCAGCTTTTTAATAGTTTATGTTCATGAAACACTATAATTTTTATTACGCTTCAGTGAGATTTGCAAGCTGCCATTGAAATGAACAAAAACACGCAAATGATTGTAAAGCTGAAAAAAGACTTTAACAATATTCAGTTTAGATTATTTATTAGATTATTTAGATTATTTAAGATAATGTTCAATTTTGCCGTTTCCCTTTCACTGTTCAGCTACTTTTCGCATAAGCTTGTTACACTATTTTTTCTTTTGGGTGTGTGCAAACCACATAGACTTTGCATGTGTTTGTGTGTGAGGGCAGGGAGTACCTAAGCATTAGGGAAGCAGTAGGGTGGTTTTGTTGTTGGTTTGTTTTGCCCCCCCCTTTTTTGTTTGTTTGGGTTTTTTTTTTTTTTTTTTTTTTAAAAGCTGGCTGTCTGGTGATATGTGTAAATGTTAGTATTCCAATAGGAATTCTACCCTCAGACATGGCTCTGAGATTTCCAGTGGTCTCTCTTTCCCTTAGTCTTCTCCTCCACTACCTAACAAATTTCTCTTGCGTTTAGTGGCAAGAGTTGTAAATGTGCTGATTATCTGGCAACTCCTGTTTTTGGTAGTGGGAGTTCAAAATTTGATTGCTTCATTGTGGTGCTGAGCACTTCTGAGTATCTGGCTCACAGGGGCTTGCAAGGCACATAGGAGAACTTGCATCTGATCTGGACCTCCGCACTGGCACATCATCTCTTCTTTGTTCTGTGGTTTTGATTTAAACCTCTTTTCTGTGAAGTAAAGGTGTGGCAGGAACAATAACTTGAGAGAAATTGTTCATAAAGCTGAAGGGTATTGATCTGCATCCTGTAGAATAATAAATTATTGGCTTTGAGAACAGTGTGCTGCTCTGTGAATCACCTGCTCTGTCTTCACATGCAGTGTTAAAGTTTTGATGCCTTAACGTGATAAACGCCAGTATTTCTGTTAGTTTCTTATCCCAAACGTATATGTCTAGGAAAGTCACACTATTAATTTCTATACTCTGTGTAGTGGAACAGTTCCTGTCATAAATACCAGCTGTTGAGGAAAATGCTTCACACAGATGTGATGTACTGCTATTCGACTGAGAGACTTTCACATTCTGTTCACCCGTCGTATCTCATATGTTAAACTGGGGGTAAAAACCTGTTTTATTTGGTTTTGCTATCTTACGTTTACATTTATTTAAAAATGCAACATTTAGTAATGAAAGATAAAATGCCCCTTCAGATGCTACAGAAAAGATCTCTGAGAAAGAGACCTTTATTATTACGCTGTACGAATTAGATACACGGAGTGTAATAGAGCAATTTTCATTTAAAAAAAAAAAAAAAAGGAAGGAAGGAATCCTTTTTTCACTTATAAGGGAAAATGTCTGTGTTATACAGAGTATTCCTTTGCAACAGGATCCTGATTATAGGATATTAAAATAAAATATGTATTTTCCATTTGGTATCAATGAGTATGGGTCACTTTGAAAATCCCTGAAAGCTTTTTATTTTGTTAGTTTATGGGGAATAAAGGCAAGTAAATGAAAAGATGAAGACCAAGGCTGCTGTAAAGCTGGTTACTCATTTGAGATGGTCAATCTGAGACAGTTAAAAATGGACTTACTTAAAAAACCAAAACAACCCTTTTCTCCCCTGCTTCTCCAAAAACTGGCCTTTTTGTGCTGACTGAAGTGGACAGCTGGAATCTCAAGTAGTGAGAGTAGAGAGTGTAATAGGAGAAAATGTCCACTATTTGGCTAAATATATAAGTACATAAAGTGGGAATAGAGAAATTTTAAGTAAAATTAATGAACCCTTGCTTTGAGATGTGGAATATTTTGTTACGTATGACTGGTGGGAAATTTTGTATGCTCTTTTGGCCTGTGGAAATAAGACTTTTGAAGAAGTATGCCTTTTTATGTCAGAATACCCGGGTCCTTGTTAACTGTTTGACTCCAGAAACTCTTGCTGGAGATTTATGTAGATAGAAGAGACATCTGTCCTCAGTAGGAAAGTAATCAAACTGTCTTAAATTAATGTTTTGAGTACGATGGTTGAATGGACCGTGAATAGCTTGGTCCCCTATGGATGGAAAGCTTTATGGCTTTTTATTTGCTGGAAATAAATCCAGCCTTTTTCATAAGTGTATATTTAGTGTGCCACTGGTAGCACTATAAATGTATCAAATAGTAAATATAATGTGCTATTCATATGAGAAATATTTGGCAGAATGTATTTATTTGAGTCTTTGGCACTTAATACAATATAGGGGGTACTGTTCGGAGGTAAGCTTTTACTGTTGAGAAAAAATGTAATTATAAAAGTTTGCTAGGATTGAAAATATTACAAATTTTGTTGCTTTTTGCTATGGCAATTTGTACTTGTGGTTTTCTTTTAAACAACTTGAGCAGTTTTGTGCTTTTCTGGTTGATGTTGGTTTGTTTGGGGTTTTCTGGTTTGTGTTTGTCTTTTTTTTTTTTTTTTTTTTTTTTTAAATAATGTTATACCTCAAAACCAAAAACAGATAATTCAAGCTGTTTATTTTAACTTATTCTTTCCTTTTTGTTTGAAAATGCTTTTTATAAGACAAACTTTTGCCTACGCTCAACTGTTGAAGTTCAAGTCTATTCTGTTCCTAAGAAGAAAAATGGACAGCGATGGAAGAGAAGTGGAAAAAATAAAAAACAAAACAGGCAAAAGCTGTTTCTGTGGTGCCTGCAGCTCAGCTGCTGGAGGACTGTGGGCAAAGCACATGGCACATGACCTAACTGCTGAACCTTGATTTCACTCCCCCGAACCCACTCTTCTGGCAAAAGACAAATCATGGTTCTTCAATGTTGTCTTTGTTTGGCCTATCTTTGGAAGCAAAATTCACCAGTGGCCTGTCTGTGGAAGCAAAATTTTGCAAACAGTTACTGAAAAGTAGTGCTAATGTTTTGCCAATTTTTATTTGTTGGCTCACTTCTCCTTGTTGAAAGGAGTAGTAATCATGATTTATATTGCTTTCCAGCTTCATTAGTTTGGCATGTGGGTGCTCGTTGTGTAAAGTTAAATATTTGGCATCAATTGGAATTTACATAATCTTGATGCACGCTTCTGAGCATTCTGTGCAAGACTTTGGAAGATTCTCTTGCACTTGGCTTGGCCATACTTTGTGCATGCTGAAGCCACTGAGGATCTAAATGTTAGTGATCTCACATGACGGTCAAAAATCTCACAAAAATTCAATGTATCACAATTAATTAAATCACACCTCACACAATTCAATACCTCTGCATTTATTCTGTGAATGACATATTTTACAAAAAAGTTATTTAAGACCTCCAAAAGACTTTATTAATAGTATTTTTGCGTGTATTTGCATTTAATATGTCTAATCTCTGGTACAACTGAAATCATGTTACATTTCCTTTAGTTGATGGCAGTGGTTTTATTCCCTTGGATCCCCCTTCCATTTTCTCTTGTCAAAAGGCACACTTTACCAGAAAAGGAAGATAAATATAGTACAGTGTTAGAACCTTTAAAACAGTCTTATTTTATGTCTGTATTTCCTCAAGTATTTATTCACATGCTTAGAAAAGATCTTGAACAATCAATTCATTCTAACTATGTACTCTAAACTAGTGTTGTTTCCCCTGCACAGAAACACAGTCAGTAAAAACAAAGTCTCTAATCCATAATAAGGGATCTTTTTTTTTAAACCTAGAAGGTTTACAGAGATTAGCAAAACTCCTTGTCACAGAAAATTTCAGCTGAAATGTATTCTAATAGTTGTGAAAATACTGGTGACTAATGGGTATCTTCAGGTAGGTAATTATCAGGAAACTAACTCAGCATCATCATCCTTCATGCTACTACCCTGAGGAATAAACTTGATTTTGCCTCTGTTTGGCTAACCTTTTGCGATATAGTAACTTCTAGTAGACTGTATTTTCTATTTGCGCGTCCTCCTTGATGCTGCCCATAAAACTTCCTACCGCTGAGGGGAAGCAGTACAGTGGGCCAAGTTTTGGAACGTGTGGGGAACACACCGCCTGAGACCATAATGTGTTTTGAGGACAGGGTAGACAGGAGATGGGAGACTTCATAAAAGGCACTGTAGCCTGCTCTGCTCCTGGATCCTATAGATAAGTGGGCTGGAAGCAACGTCGTTGGCTGCAAAGTGCTTTCTGTGGTAGATGATGAGTCCCCAGAGGGAGATCCTGCCAGCGCCATGTTGCTGTAGGAAGAGGTGCGACGTCACATCGAAGCCTGGCCAGGAGAAGCCAGTTTATCAAGGCAGAATTTTTCTGGATCTGTGTGGGGGTGGCTTCCTGCTGGAGCCTGAAGAGCTGTCAGCGTTGCCTTTTTGTGACAATAGTGTGGGGGAAAGCTATGCAGGAGAAGTCCTGAAGAGCAAAAAAATGTTTTAAAATACTGCTTTTCCTTCATGCTTCGCTGAAAGACCACTGTTTTGCCTTTAATAGAAGAGAGATTATAATCACTTGGTTTTTGAAAAGAGTATTTGGTGGTGTGCTCCAGTGAATTCTTTTATGAAGAGCTTTCAGGGAATAGTCCTAGGCATGTTAAAATACTGGTAACAAAACAATATTCCTCCAAACAGCTCTTGTAAGCATTCTTTCAAAAGTCCAGCCACAGATGGTGAAAGAAATAGAGTTAACTGTCAACCACAAGAAAAATTTTCACTGGCATCTCATCGTTACATTTTAATTGATAAAATGGCTTGTTGTCTGCTTTGTAATCAAAAGAATTCATCTTGAACCACTTCTATATGTGCCATGAAAATAATTTCTGTATTTTAGTTAATCAAAGAAAATTTAATTGATTGCTGCTTTTGAGTCACAGGCATTAATAAACAGGCAAAGCATAACATGTCTTGCATAAAAAGCCAACAGATTAATTTACAGAGAAATCTGTGTCAGATCCTTCTTGCCATACATATTGTCTTAGTATGAGGACGTACAAAATTTTTGCAAACTGTCATTATGGTCCCATCATTATTCACATACTCCAAAAGTACCTTGTTTATTATTGTTGTTGTTATTGAGAAAACTGCTGCTGTAAAGAACTGTAATAGTTGCAAGATCAGAGGAAGTATACAGAAATATCTAATCTTCTGCAAATTTTTGTGTCTTTCTACAATAGCAAATACTGCCTTATCAGGATTATAATCCTGTTCCTTATAAGAATTGTTGCTTTAAATTAGACCAGAAATAATTTGAGAATAATTCTGCCTATACTACTTTGGAACTTCATTAGACAGTTTTCAGTCTGCCCTGACCAAAATTTTTTGTTGGTGACATCAAGGCAGGAAAAAAAGAAGGGAAGGAAGGGAAAAAGAAAAGGAAAGATGATGACATCTAGGCATTATGCTTCTAGTTGGGGATAGAGATGATTCATTAGGCTTATTTCCCTTTATCTGCACTGTTTTTCTGATCTGTATCAAGAAAACTCTGGAAATCTTTCTTTAGAAATGGAGAAAACAACAACAATAAACAACAAATGTTAAGGGAGGTGGTTAAATTCTAATAACTCCAGGAACTCTGCTTGAGATTGTTCTTAGAGACAGACAGTTTGACAGCCACCTTCTCTTCCTTATAGGCTTTACCTGTAATATTTGTTTACTTTCCTGATAAGTATGTATCCGCTTATAAACTTCATGCCGGAGTTCTTGTTAATAATCGACTGAATGTGCTGCAGAAGCAATGCTTGTTCCCTTTGAAGAGGGGAAATTCTTTTTTCTCTCCTTGAACTAGCAGGGTCAAAATCAGGCAACACAAAATTGAAAGCTATATTGGAGCTGCATTTGTGTATGACAGTTACTATATTTATAACATGAAACAGAATGATAATACTCCTTTGGCCAGCAGAATGCATTATCTACGGATCACTGTGGTGAAATTGGGATACATCTGTGTGTTTCATTTCTTCATCCTTTCATTTCTGAAGGAATTCTAATATATCAGCAGTCTTTAATGTTCAGTGTTTCATGATGCCTCTGGACAGCAGTTTAGTTGGTGCAAATCCTCTGGTAGCCTGTATTTCTTTTTACTTTTTTTTTTTTTTTACTTCTGTAAGAGTGGTATGTGGTATGTGAATACAGTGGCAAGATACCTCACAATAGTTCAAGTTGTAGCACATGTAATTAATAACAATTTGTAATGAATAATTATGTGTATGGTTACTATAAGTGATGAGAGAACCAGCTATGACAACTCCATTGAACTTCATTTAAGAAAATGCTGGAAGGCATCTTTGCATAAATAATCTCTCTTGGAAATGTTGTCGCTGTACTTTTGTACTTTTCTGGTGCTTTGCAAGACCTTAACAGAGAAAATAAATTAATTTGCAGGTAAAACTTTGTCAGAAAAATAGTCTAGACACAGTTGTATGAACACGGAGGTATAAATCCTTTCTCAAATCCGGAATGCTTGGATGCACCTAATGGATGCTTAGATTACTTTCTAGGAACTCTTTTAATCACTCCTTCAGTGACCCTAAACTTTTGGTCCGGGCAGGCATCTTAATTTGATGAGTAAACCTACTGTGAAAATCCCCCGTTATATCTACAATGCAAGTGGGATGCTAAGTAGAGGTATCTGAGCTACCTTCAGAACCAGCAATAATACAATTTTGTTGTCGAGTACAAACTGCTCTGAAACAGCACTACGGAAGGAGGTCTGTGCTTTTACTGGGACTCGAGCTCAGATCTTCCCATAGTGCTGCCCTGTGCCCAGCAGACAGGCACTTGTACCCTACCCTCAAACAATGTATATGAATAAAATAAAAAGAAGGTGTGTTAAAGCGTTGTGTGAAATGGTGGGGGTGCTTCTAGTTTTCTAAATTCACAGTAAGATGCATACAGTTAGGATCTGCCTAGCAAACTGCTGTAATTTCAGTGTTTTATAGCTCTTTCCTGTGAGAAGATCTTTAGCTAAGCTGCAGGTTATCCTTTGGCAGGCCTTGACTATGAATATGACCTTTATACAGCAGGATGCATGCTCCACTAGCCAGCAAAACTAAATCAGAACAGGATTATAGCCCTTTTTCTTTTGAGGGTTGGCTTAAAAGTGTATGCACAGTTTTCTCTAGTGGTTGAGAGAGATTCTCTCAAATGGAATGAAGTTGTTTTCGTGTGCACATCAGCTGAGAATCTTCCCAGTGATATTCAGGTAAAAAAGAAACAGATGGAAGCACAAAAAAGAAAATTCTTGTTATCCTTTAATATTTGAAAAAGTAGTAGCATGATAAAAATTCACGAATAGCATAGCCCATTCTGTGATACAGTCGGAATCACAGATGTCCTTGCGAACATCTGGTATAACAGCATGCAGAGCAGTAGATTAAACCTATTTTCTTTGCATTACTAAAAAGGTTAACAGTCTTGCTAGGCAGTTTAGTGGGTTTAATATTAAGGTTGATTAATCTTTCTTACATGAAGGCTTGCAGTACTATGAGCTTTTGAGATACGTCCAAGTTCAGCATTTAAGCACACACTGAACCGCTGTGTTAAACTTATTGCAGTCCTTTCTAGTGAAAGAAGGTTGCAGAAATTAGTCCTTTCTGTATACATGGACCAGTCTGGCAGCATTCCTTTGTTGGAGTGTCACAAATGTATTTACGATAAATGTAGCTAGCATAAATTCTAAGTGCGTATTTTTTTTTCCCTTGGGAGGTGACAACTGTATGATGTATTGCTAGGCAAATCTTTGAGGCTCTTGAAGAAATGTACTTTAATCAGCATCATTTGGGGAGGGTAACTTCTTTCCCCCTTTTATTAATTCTCTCTTAAATGTGGATTTTAATGAAAAACTTTGAAAAATGCTTTTGACTAGATTATTACGGAAATACTTCATAATTCTCTCTCTTTTTTTTTTTTTTTTTCCTTCAGTCAGTCATTTATATTCTACACAGACTAGAATAGCACTGTGGGGGGAGCACTTAAATAGGAAGAAGATATTTGTCATCTGTCACACTCTGAAATTAAACTTTTGATATCAAGTTATTGGCTTAGAAATAACTTCAAAAAAATTTACATGCAGAGAAAAGTACATGGTGGGGGAAGCTGTTGAACTAGTTATGTAATAACACTGTATTAAATCCTCTGTAATTGAACAGAGTCTTTAAAAATATTTCTTCATGAATAAATTAAAAAATACATCCATACAATAAAAATTTCAATGATTCCTTGACCACTTACATGGATTTTCTTCTTTTAACAAAATCACAGAAGGGAGGCTGAGGTTCCCAGAGCTGCTGCAGAGATTTCTAATGAGAAATTGAGATCCAGTTTTGTTAGATGGCTTTGAAAATCCTTGTTGTACATTTACATATATTAAGAAAGTAGAAAGAAGAGAAAGGGACCATATCTAAGGAGAACCGTTCATTATACAGTGAGAGAAATAAAGCTCAAAAGTACCAATGGCAAGTTGCACAAAAAGTAAGTTGGGAGGAGTATATATTATTTACTAATAGCTACAGTGGAAAGAGTATTTGGACTTTGGCATGATACTTCGGTTTTGTGGAAAGATGTTGAAAAATTATAAATTAAATGAAACAAAGGAGTGGCTTGTCCACAGCGTTGGGATAATAGAACCATTCCTAGCTGATGAGTTTAAGACTACTGGGGGAGAATGATGGACTTGTCTTTCTCACAACCAGTTTTATTTCAAAATACTTGCTGAAAGAAAATATCTGTAGAGTGGATGTGTTCATTAAACCTGTCATTTGTTGAGATAAGTGAGCAACTTGTATTTTTTTGCTAAATCAGGTTCCTTGCTTTGTGGTTTTGTTTATACCCCATTGACAGCTTCTGCTGTTGTACAGAAGGCTTGGAGGCATTGCTGTTACATAATGCAGTGCACAACAAATGTATTTTCTTGTACTCTGCATGGATATATATTTTTTTTCTTTTTTTGTCTGTTGCAAGTACGTGTCTTATTTGTAGCCATTGTAGCCTATGGTCATGTCATTTCTTCCCCCCAAATGTTTACAAATTCTTTTTTTTTTCTCCTTTTGGCACGTAGTTGACAGCAGGTTTGATTTAGCATAATGAGACATGTGGTATGAATGTGTCCATGCTGTCATAGTGTAAGGATGCCTTATAGCAGAGGTAGATGGCAGTAGCTAGCAACATGCGGATCCTCCCTCTGATTCCCTTTTTGTGTGCAGTTAGCCATGCGGGGAGCTGGCTACTGTGCTGTTTGCTGGCTGAATGCCAGCTCAACACACGGGCAGCCCTGTAAGTAGCCAAGAAGCCTTACATGCCTAAGAAATGTGTGATTTCTAGCTGGGAATGCCTGAAAAGCAGCATTTTGTTAGTCCTCGACTTATGCTTTCAGAAATAAGAAAATATGTTTTTTCTAATAAAAAAAAAGTTTTCAAACAGAATTATGTTTTTCGAGATTTTGTAAGAGGTTAATCTCATTCCTTTTTGAACTAGTTTTTATAGGCTGTACAGCCTTAAACTGTCTAGAAATGTTATTGGATCACTGAACTGATCTCTGGGAGAAAACAATCTAGTATCTATGTTGAATTATCAAATTGTTTAGGTTGGAAAAGACCTTTAAGATCATCAAGTCCAACCATAAACCACCAAACCACCACTAAACCATGTCCCTAAGCACCACATCTACACGTCTTTTAAATACCTCCAGGGATGGTGACTGAACCTCTTCCCTGGGCAGCCTGTTCCAATGCCTGACAACCCTTTCACAGAAGAAATTTTTCCTAATACCCAATCTAAACCTTCTCTGGTGCAACTTGAGGCTGTTTCCTCTTGTCCTATCACTTGTTACCTGGGAGAAGAGACCAACACCCACCTCGCTACAACCTCCTTTCAGGTAGTTGTAGAGAGCGATAAGGGCTCCCCTCAGCCTCCTTTTCGCCAGACTCAACAACACTAGTTCTCTCAGCTGCTCCTCAAAAGACTTGTGCTCTAGACCCTTCACCGGCTTCATTGCCCTTCTTTGGACATGCTCCAGCACCTCAATGTCTTTCTTGTAGTGAGGGGCCCAAAACTGAACACAGTATTCGAGGTGCAGCCTCGTCAGTGCTGAGTACAGGGGGACAATCACTTCCCTGGTCCTGCTGGCCATGTTGTTTCTGATACAAGCTAGGATGCTATTGGCTGCCTTGGCCATCTGGGCACACTGCTGGTTCATATTCAACTGGCTGTCAACCAGCGCCCCCAGGTCCTTTTCCACTGGGCAGCTTTCCAGCCACTCTCCGCAAGCCTGTAGCGTTGCATGGGGTTGTTGTGACCAAAGTGCAGAACCTTGCACTTGGCCTTGTTGAACTTCATACAGTTGGCCTTGGCCCATCAATCCAGCCTGTCCAGATCCCTCTGTAGAGCCTTCCTTCCCTCGAGCAGATCAACACTCCTTCCCAACTTGGTGTCATCTGCAAACTTACTTACTTGATCCCCTCATCCAGATCATTGATAAAGATATGAAACAGAACTGGCTCCAATACTGAGCCCTGGGGAACACCACTTGTGACCGGCCACCAACTAGATTGAACTCCATTCACCACAGCTCTGGGCCCGGCCATCCAGCAAGTTTTTTTTGTACATATATAAATATGTACATACAGCTGTAAAGCTCTACAATTTCATATAGTTGTTATTATCTGAGGATTCTTCTAGCCCAGATAATCTTCTAGAATCAGACAGACAAATTATTAAAGGAAGTGGTAATAACTCCAGTTTATGAAGTGCTGGTAAATACAAACAGTAAAGGAGTTTGTACATAAGCTGGGTCATAATTGTTTTATTTTCTTTGGAATTGTTCGAGTTCTGCTACAAATCCAGCCCCGTTTGTTAGTAATAAAATGGAATATTTAGAAAATATATTTCTAACATGTCTGTGGTAAAGATGGTACTATGCCTTTTGAGCTACTAAATGTTCTTATAACCAAAACAATTTCAGAAAAACAGAAATTCAGTCTCTTGGGATATGAATAATGTTGAGGCAAATGAAGGTTGGACATCACCTTGAATCTTTTGAAATATATGGCTTTGATTCCAGCACTTAAAATCTTAAATACCTGTTTCATTATTTATGTTAAAACTGAATACTTCAGGGGAACAAAGAAGCATACCACTCAAAAGACTCTTACATGACTTTTTTCTTGTTTTAAATCTACAATAGATGGGCTTTGAATAAAATAGATAATACAGATTAGTGTCTTAAACCACTAACCATGCCAAGTACAATATAGGTCAACAACTAAATGCACAACTGTACCTAATGAAATTTTAACATCAAATTCATCTGGATCTATTGTATGATTAGGTAAAGTTGTCTATTCATATTTGTTGCCTTAAACTAACATATAGAATAGTCATTGTATGAAATACTTGGATATATAAATATATTGTGGATTGAAGTCGGTATTTGTTTCTTAGGTGTTGAATGCCTTTTTTAATCATTCTAATGCTGCATCTTTAAAATAAAGACAAGGTAAAGAAATAAAGAAAAAAGACAAAAAAACCCAACACAAAAACCCAACAAACCAAAACCACAACCCAACCCCAAACCTTTTTTTCCCTTCCCTCCACCAGAGTAACATTTCCATTGACAAAACATCCCCAAAGAAGTACTCAGCATATTGTGAGGTCTCAACCAAGACTCTCCCCTAACACTGAGGTATAGTTGCTTCCAGATGTGGTTTTGACCTTGTACAGTAACACTTTTATTATCAGCTCTGCTGTCTCCTCATTCCGAACAGCTTAGGTCACTAATAAAATAAAGTATCTGTGAGGGCATCAGTGATCTCAGATTTCCAAGTAAAATGAATGGGATTATTTTAATTAATGCGTCTATAACTTTCTTGACCAAGAAGAGAAGCAGTGTTGTCTGTTTGGTGCCTACAACTCTTTTCTAGCTTCAAGAGCGACTCAGGGTGCCTGGAATTTCATCTTGATTTTAATGTCAGTCACTTCGATAAAGGAAGCACCAGGTTTGCATGTTTGAAAACATATGACTGCTAATGGAGCAACGTTTCCAGCTCACATTTCTAGCTAGGTCTTGTCTGAGAAGATGGAACAACCTCATCGGAACAACGCACTTAACTTACATAACGGAACAAGGAAACCCGTCACTTGCTGCTTTTTCAGTTCGTCATCTGATGAGAGATGACAGTAGATGTACCGCAGCCACTGAGAAGCTTTACTGCTTGTCTTTTTGACATATTGAGCTAACACATAGGCTGTCAGTTTTGGTTTTTAATGCTATAATTACTTATACTGAAATCCCGGGGGATTATAAGAAGGATGAGATGCATTTCACATTGTAAGCTAAACTTGGAATAATACTACATTTGTGGAAGGTGGAAACAATTGAAGGTGTAGTAGAGGTCTATACCACTATTGCAGGGGGGTGGTAGTGGAAGACCAAACCCCTCACAATAACCATTTAATTAAAGAAAGAAGGAATTTATCCTCCTTCCGTGGTAATGTATTTTCCAAGTATCAGTGTAGTTTGTCTTTCCTGTTGTCTTCCCTGACTTGCAAATGTTTCATTTCTCTACCAGCTCAAATTGCAGATGCATAGTTTATTATGGAATTTTTGCTAATGCCACAGCTGTCATACTGTATACATTATATGCTAGAGTGTCCACTTTAGAAAAATGGCATGTTGGTTTACCTGGCCTAGAGTTTCATTCATTCAGTGTTCAAACATTAGTAAACTTTGACCTAGGATGCAAGAGCCAAATGGCGTGGGGTTTTGAGGTCTCTTCCACTGCACAAGATGAAAGCACCGGCCAGCAGGATGCCTTTCCTCCCAGCGGCAGTCCTAATACAGTTGACTGTTTTATTTATCCCTGCTTCACCCAAAGCTCTGCCTTCTTTTATATTAACAAAAGTATTATGCTTGATTCGAAATCTACATCTGTGATAACTTTAACAAATTCAATTTATTTTGTTTATCTTAGATGTTACTGTATAGCAGCAGCATTAAGAGATAAAGTAGAAAGAAATTCAGTGATGCTGCAGTGAACGTATCTTACTGGAATTTGTTGTAAGTTGAAAAATACAAAGCAACTTTGATCTGTCTAAGCTACAGTATAAATTTTGGCTTTGTTCAGTATCATGCCAGATACTGATGCCATCTTTCTAATTTTGTTAAAGTTTTTGTCTTTAAGGAGATAATTCTCTCTATACAAATATGATGGAGAACATATTTTTCAGTCTGATCCTCATGGATTTGTGCATCAAAATCAGAATCTCTCATTATAGCCTTTGCAAATTACATTTAAGCTATCTCTTGTGAACTACATGTGCATGCTTTGTCCATTGGCTGTAAAGGAGTAAATTAAATAAAAGAAATAATGGAAAATCTCAACCATCAGATGGCAAGGGTGCACATATTGAGTAGTGGAAAATACTGCAAGTGGAAAAGCTCTTTTTAGGTGTTGGAATAATTGTATGTTGCTTGAAGCACACGACTAGAACAGTTTAAACAGTTATTAAAGAATGTTGCCAGATCTTATCACGGCAGTCATGCATATAGATCAGTGATCCCCGAGCAGCACTCAAAATGTGTGAATGAGGTACACTTAATAAAAATAAACCTGTTGAGTACTATTCCTAAATTGCCATAGAATACTGGATAAATGATACAGTTCTGGCAGGGCAAAATCATCTCCAAGATTGAGTTAAAAAATGTGTTTAACTGCAACACTACAAGTGAGTTTGAGACGATAAAATAGTTGCAGGCCTTCCTCGTTTGCCTGAGCATTCATCAATGTTTAAAAAACAAAATGAACAAAGAATACCCCAGCAAACAAAAAACCATACGAGCAGTATAGTTGGATGAAAATACTGACTTGAGATGAGGTTAGGGCTGGGTGTGGTACAGTGGATGAACAAGCATGCATAGTGTATGAGCTGAGTCTTATAAGAAGGCGCCATGCAATATTTTACAGGTTTCATTTGGCATCAGTAAGTCTGCAACTGATATATCTCTGAGTATCTACAACCAGTCTTTAATCATCCTCAGATTAGTTCATTAAACTTGGAGCCATTGTAATTCTGCTCTTGCATCATTTGCAAGAAGTATTGATTCATTCTGGTTGTGTGGAAACACCTGGTAGGGGTACGGTTCTTAGAGTAGGCTGGAGTAGATTGTAACTGCTATGACTTACATTGTAAAGCCACTTAAGCAGCCCAAAATATAAAGAGAATTATCTGTGGGGTTTTTTTAAAATAAAATAAAAAAAAAGTTCTCAAGACATTTGGCAACAGGTGAGCATCCCAGAGCTGATTGAAAGAGGGAAAAAAGAACCTTTTCTTTCCCTCCCCTCCCCTTTTAGAAGAATCCTTTAATACTTAATCAAATTTCTCTTGTGCCCTTGTACCCCAAACAGAATCTGTTTTCTTTCTCGTAAGAAGCTGGTTTGTTGATGAAGAGTTGGCCGTTGCCACCTCTGTGACTCTTCCAGATTTTTAGGATATTGAATAAATGGGAACTCACATGAGTTTCTTTATAGTTCAACCTTCAGTTTGACTTCGGAAGATGAAACCTTTCCCTCATCAAAAACAGTCTTAAAAATCAATAAACTACTTTTTTTTCTAGCAAATTCTTTGATTATCAGTTTCTGTATGGTTATTCATATTTTCAGCCAACTGTAGCAAATGAATGATTGCAGGTATACTGAATTTCTGCTCCAGCAAAGGTTTAAGCTATTTAGGGAAACAAATAAAGCACAAAGGTTTTTATTTAACAATAAATTTTGTATGAATCTTATTTTTTTCATGAGTGGCTGGCTTTCTCAGATCAAACTCCTTTACAGGGAATTTTACAGCAATATGCAGTACCTTTAACAACTATAATTTTCCAAAACTCTGGGAATGCCAGATGAAAGCATAAAGAAATATTGATCTGATGGAGCTGTAAGTAATCCCTGATCAAAGCATTTTAAAACTAGCATTGATTACTCTGGGACTCGCAGTTTTATAATCCTGGACTATGGTTTTGTTTTCTGTCCCAGTCTGAAGATGTTGAGTCTTTATAGAGTCAGAGAAATAATATTGAGAATACTGACTAGATGCTTATTTGAATTCATCACCCTAGTATTTGAGCACTTTTATGTTATCTTCTGAATTTATACTGAAAACCAGTCTCATAGAAGTGGAAGTACTTTACTGATGAGGCAAATGGAGGCAGGAGGTTTAATGACATACCTGTACTGTTGGGCAGAAAGACACTTTTTGCAGCCTAAGCCCCAAATAGTAAGCATTGGGAACTGTGGTGTAGACAAAACAGAGCTAAGTATTCCCATCACTATGACTGCGTCTGTGCTGCTTTGAGTCCTGTGCTGGGAGTCCCCCTTCTTACTCATTTAATTTTCTTTGCATCATTATAATCTTTGCTGTTAAAGTTGTTTTGACTTGCTGTACTTTAAAGGTATTGTGTTTAGGTATTTTCCCCTAATATGTCTCCCTGTTTGCAGTTAATTTGATTCTTGGAGTTACCTGCAAATTGCCTGGAATGGTATCCGATGCATGGATTGCATTGCCAGTTTATGAAGATGGACGGCTTTTGCTTAGCTCCAGTATGGTGCATGCAATTCGAAATGATAGAGCTCTAGTTTTCAGCTATTTTCATGTATTTCCATAATGGGAAATCTCCAGAATAAATGTGGAAAAGTGATGTTGGTAGCCCAGGTAGTGGAGCAAGGTGTTTGACTTGGAACTACTGCAAGTACTTCTGTTAGCATAGGATGAAAAAAAGATATTTTGATCACTTGTAGTAATTAGATTCCACGGCACTTCTATCAATTGGGTTAGCCTTTTTTTTTGTGGTCAGATTTCAATTTCATTTATGATGTGTTACCTACCTAACTTAGCCTTGACTCTGAAATAAGCTGTATTGTCCTTTTCATTTCTGACCTGAACAGGTGTGCATTGCTCACAGTGAAACTCATAAATTCAAAGAATTGCTTTTTGGCTGTTAATAGCATAATGTACATTCAGTTTGTGTATCATTTTGTTATGTTCCAGTAGTGCTTTGAAAAGCTGAAAGAAAAAGTGATATTGAACGTATCTATTCTGAAACTCATATAAGGCTGTCATTGCTATGTAACTGCATAAATCTCACAGTTCAGTGAAACAATTACCTGACTAGTGGCAAGATGCTATGTTTAACAAGACTGTATGCTTATCAAGTTGTGTCTTGACAAATACACTACATACACAGTATTATGTCGCTGCTTACTTAAAATCTTCTCTAGAAGGTTTTTAAATAGATTCTTTGTTGAAAATTTAGTAATCCTGTAGTTAGAACTGTGAACCAGAGACATATCTAGATATTTGTCTTGATGTAATTCTTGGAAGAGATGTTTGTTTTCATCTCCTCCAAAAACAACTGAGTAAAACTTTCATATATCCTGATTCATGCATATATTTATTTACTAGACCTTTGTCCCTTCAAAATATTTGATTCTAAGAAAAATTGAGGTTATCAGTTCTATTTAAGACTTATAGACCTTAATGCTACTACAGAATAATTATAAATGACAACAAGTGTAATAGCTTTTACATGTATTATTATTTTGATTTTTTTTTTAATTAGAAAATTTTTAACACTTCAGTTATCTTGGAAGGTGTGCTAGATTATTTTTTTTTAAAGACTCACTTTTAAGTTGGCAATTAGGGAGTAATACAGAAGAGATGAGGTTAATTTTATTAATTGTGCAATAAACCCATTTGGATCTAAATGAAACCAGATGCTTTTAAATGGTTGGACTGCTTTTTTCTCTGATTTTACGTTCATTGTATCTAGTCATAATTTATATTCCCAAAATTGAAACTATTTTTTCTTTATTTTTATTAGGGCTTGCATGCTGTGGCACAACGATTGTATCGCACTGTGCGCTATGTTCATGGTAAGCCTTATTGCATGTTGTTAAGTTATACACATTATCATTCCAGGGGATATTACATTCTTTTGTCAGTCAGTCATTTGAAATGATCATAAACACACTGACATGAGTTTAGTCTTTATCTTTTGTACTGAATTAGTGACAAATTTCCAGTTTTATACAATATCCAGTGCAAAATTAGTTTAAAAATCTGTGAAGAATCTGATAATGGCCTCAAAGTTTCAGTGGTTTTGTTAAAAATTGAAGACAGCGCAGGACAGGGACATTTTTGTAGTTTAAGTAATGCAGCGGCATCCTAATTCATGACTGGTCCCCAAATGGCAAGATGCAAACAGTAACACAAAAGGCCCAGCTTGGGGTCCAGCGAATCACGTTTTGCCAGGCTGCATGTCTTCAGGCTCTTTATCTATGCTAAGTAATTCTCCGTGGCTGCCAACTCTTTGGCACTTCTTAAAATAACTCAGTTAAGAATATTTCGTAAACTCATTTTGCATAGGCAAAATAAGCCGCTGTGCTCCTCCAAAGCAGCACACGTGTCTTCTGTTCCCCTTCTCCTCCAAATATTAGCAAATTACCACTGTTATTATGGATATGACATGAAAATAAACCAGCTTT
>WAAD01026584.1:9544-23721 GCA_013389945.1 Fregata magnificens | reverse complement strand
GTTTCCAACTATGTTCTGTTCTTTTTTGAGCTGTTAAGTAGAAAACACCTGCTGTATTTCTGGGTTTACTGATACATATTTTTAAATTAATTATTTTTCCTCTTGCTTTTTACTGGAAGTAGCTTGAATCCTCATGTAGTTCTACCCCTCTTCTTTCTTTTTTTTTTCCTCCCCCCCCCCCTCATAAATTCTCCTTTACCTGCCAAAGGATGTCTATGCTACTCGGTGGCCTCTACCCCTGAGACCAGAAGTTAATAAACAGCTTTCCCTAGCTGATGGGATTAGAGATGTCAGAGGAGTGGCCAAGGCTTTAAGGGACACAGTCTTTTAATCTTCTTCCCGACTTCACTTAAGTTCAGTCACCCATTGAAAATCTGCCTTATTAAGCTGTCCAGGTAATCAATAGACATGTTCAGTTAAGCTGCTTCTTGGTTTTTCTGAGAGTCCAGTCACATTCATAGATGTACTGCTGCTTCCGGAATAAAAATGTTTAATCCTAGCATATTCATTGGCTTCTTAATAAGCATGCTTACCCATGGGAATAGTTTGGCTTGCAGGGTCTTGAACAGCCAATGGTAAAGGTTTGTGTGCATCTTTGCAGATTGTGACCAAGGACAAGCCCTTGCTCAGTTGCATATTACATTCAATTACTCATCATTGCGGAATAAGAGTTAATGCAAGAACAAAAGCTTAACATCTGTCAGGTCTTTTAATGCCAAAGTTTCTATATTTCCAGTTTTTGGTTTGTTTTATACAATTTTCCCTCATCCTAGCAACTTTTCCATGTAATGCATGAGTTTCTTCCATAGTCTCCTGTATAACATACTGATATTTGAGGTGATTCTACCATTTTGCTGGTGCTTACTGGAGTTATGGAGAGGCTGTGAGGATCTTAGCACTAACTCTGCCAATTTAATTAATCTGGGAGCCCCAGAAAGACAGTTAATGGCTCTATTAATAATTTTATTTTCTTATATTCTGAGATTGAAAACACTGGACAAATATTTTGTGCTCTGAGGTATGATAAAAGTGTCTTTCATTTTAGGGACCATCTAGCAGTAATCCACTGCAAGCTTTGTAGATGTTCTCTAAAGCAGGGGTTCATAATTTTTCTTTAAACAATTACTGCATAAGGCCCCAAGCTTGGCATTGCCTAGCTAAAATATTTTTTACAACAAATCCAAGAAACCATTTTAATCTCAAGGGTCTGTAGTTAAATTTTACTAATGCAAATTGTTTTTATGAGTTAGGCAAATCTGACAGTATTATTGTCAGTCTAATTTTTTTAAACACATTTTAGCAAGGCTAGCATGAAAAGCCAGATAAACTGAACTGTAACTTTTCTCATTTTGATAGAAAAAAATCATGTTATGCTGTCCAATCTTTCTTTAATGGCTTTGAGAGGGAGAAAATGATGATTAAAACAGAGTATTGAAAATTCTGCACACAAAATACTTTGTGAAAAGGAATTACAAATCTAGTGTCAAAAAATCTGCATAGTCAGGTAAAATTGTTTGGTGCTTCCTTTTGTTTCTAATTTATATTCATAAGAAAAAATTAGGATGAAATAGCAATCAGAGAGATCAGTTAAATGTATCAGTACAACTAGTTTTAAAAAAGAAAATCAGTTTACTGTTCATACTTTCAAAATTACCGCAGTGCAGCTTTTGTATTTGTACTATATTTGCAAAGAAATCTGTCCTGTATGAAGAACTGGTGCAAATATAAATGGATTGCTTATCAGTTGTGAATCAAGGGTAAGTCATACACCTGGACTCGTAAATACACAGTTAATCGTTTATTATCTGAAATATGTCTACTGTAGATGATGCTGAACTTTTTCTTTTTCCAAAATAGTTTTATCAGTTTACATGCTTCTAATATGGTATAAAAATACTGAGCTTTCTTTGTAAAGTCCCCAGTTTATTTTCGGATACCCATGGTACTCTAAATTGAACCTGGCATTATTATTCACCTTCTGATGTATGGCTTATCCGATTAATGTGGTTTGGGGATTGCAGTTACTTTGAATCATTTGTCATCTTTTGTCTGCTGTAACGTAATTTTTATTAGAATTCTCTTGAAGAATGCAGTTTATATTACTGAATAGGGCGGGAATGAAACATTGGAGAGTGCAGGGAGTGGTTCCTGTATTTACTGAATATGATCCTTGTTGTATGCCTTCTTTGTATCCAAGCAATGCTTTTTGTGGCAAGATGGGTTTTTTTTAATTGACCTTTTAAAAAAAATGCTGTGTATAAATAGGAGTCATATAACTTCTGCAGAGATGGGGCTTTTGATTGCAGGTGTTCACAGTTAGATTAATTTACAAAGTAGATCAAGCCAATGAGGGAGGCATGGAAGACTGACTGAGAGCTTAACAAATTAACTAAGTAGAGCAATTAATCGGACAGACCTTAACTGTTTGGTTTCTTTTTTTAATCATCATCTTGAACAGTGTGCGGTGTTTTTCAGCTTCCATTAAAGAAGGCATTTAATGCGAAGCTGCATTTGGTGAGACAGTTTCCTTGTTGTCTCCTTGTGACGTGTGTGTCTTGGAGAGCATCAGCAATGGTAACGAGCAGTACCACATTGTACCACTTTCAGAAATCCACTGACATTCCCAATGCACAGAGCAGTGTCCTGTAAATTAAAAAAAAAAAGAAAGGAAAAAAAAAAAGTGTACAGCATCCTCTGTGAAAATATCTGGGATCTGCCCTAAATTTCTTTATTCAGATAATGCAGTCCTGCCTAATGGTATGTTTGCTCACTTCTGTTACCACTAGTGTACTTATACCAGTAATTCTAAATGGCATAAATTCTCATCAAAGATAGTACTATACACTCATTAATAAGTATAGTATTGTTACAAGCCAGGAAAAAAAGGTCTTTTTAGGTTTTCATTATTCAAAAGTTTTTCCACACTGAACTCTAACAATTGGCTGATTTAACTCCCACGTAATTTTTTTATTACTATTTTGGACTGAGAATAATATCAGTTTTCAGTGTACTATCCTCTCCTGTACAAATATTGTGCAGGGTGGA
This sequence comes from Fregata magnificens, assembly GCA_013389945.1. Classification (NCBI taxonomy): domain Eukaryota; kingdom Metazoa; phylum Chordata; class Aves; order Suliformes; family Fregatidae; genus Fregata; species Fregata magnificens. The sequence goes on along the minus strand of WAAD01026584.1, from coordinate 20,676 downwards.
CATGGTATTTTATCTAAACAATAACTTGCAAGTGAAAGTGTTCAATAGGCAGCTCTTCAGAAACTTCTGGTTGCAGTGTGATAACAATTAGCCGTTGAGTTGTCCTTAAAATGATGCTTTTAACAAGGTCTTTTTATTTCTAAGTACATTCATTCAATTTTAGGAGTGTTATGCCTATTGGTACAAATTTCCTTCTTTCTTAATCCATTTGCAAATGGTCTTGTATTTTTAGATGGACTTTTTCTGCCTTTCATTACAGAAGAAAAGAAGGTTCCATAAGGTTGTTCAAAGCATGCTTTTTCCTTGTGTCATTTCACAATAAACTGCACTGGTAGTTGTCAGGTTTGGCCCTGACAAATTGGACCAAGGCCCCATAACATTGACATTGAATACAGAGAAGTTATTTCTCTCCAGACATGACCTTCACAGTTACCTTTTCCTTCTCTTCAAGGGGTCAAATAATTTCCTTTCCCACATTCACAATGAATCCTAAAGCATGTCAGAAAACGAGGAAGGATGAGAGTTAACACTTCTTACTCCAAAGCTGAAAAAAAGACTTATCCAAATTTGGTAATGTGTGTTTTCTACTTTCAAAATTTAGAGAAGTGCTACAATACACTGATCTTCAAAGTGATTTTCAGTCTTCTCTTTCTCCTATATAGCAGCTTTCTCTCCATGAGATAAAAGCTAATTACAATTTTTTTTTTTTAATATGAGTCCCTTGCCCTTTTGTACTCACCCAGGTCCACTCGCTGAAATACTCTAGTCTGCTTTGAGGGTACCCTAGTGCAATGCCAGAGGACTGTTATTTGCACTAGGTGAAGTATTTTCTTGGCTGTTGATACCCAAAACACAGGGTTGCATAGGTTAATACAGAAACATAGGTGACGGATTCAAATGCAAGAGAGAGAATTATGAATGCTTCCTTCAGCATCAGCACTGGTGATAATGAGACCATCCTTAGGATGTTTCTAAATATTGAACTGCCTGTTGTGTAGACCTTAAATATAGATTTCACATAAATTTTGAACTGATGATCATTCATTGCGCCATCAGCTCAACTCTAATATTATAGTTAACTTGTACACTATGGGTCTTCCTTTAAAAAATACACAGTGAACACCCTGGCATATTAACTTGGGGCATTTATATTTGAGAATTTTATCACAACTTAAAATACTACCCTTCTCCCTGCTGTAAAACTAGTTTCTCCTCTTTATAAGTCCTCAACCATTTTATCTGAAATATCCAGAAATGAAAATCTTGACCAAGGTTATCAGCTTGGGTCAAGCTTTTGAAATCCCTTTTTAAAATTTGGAGTGATATTTTCGTGCCATTAACACTGAATACTTAAAAACCCAAAACGTCCTCTGTTTAAGAGTTCTTTTGGAAACTATAGAATCCTTGAACAGCTGAAGATAAAGTGGAGGTATTTGAGTGATTATTTCAGGATTTTTGTAGATTGATCATCGTGTTTGCCTTCAGAAGATAAAGAATAGCTCTAAAAGATGATGCCTGAGATGTGTAAGCTGCATTTTCTTTTATATCTCTGGAAAGGTAGTCTCTCATTTATCTGATGAATTTCTGTCACTTGCCTTGATTTTTGAATCACTGAAAATAAGATACAACTCCAGCTTTAACCGATATGGAAAACTGCTAAAAGAAGCCTGTAAATAGGAGTAATTAACACCACCCCCACTCCCCCACCCCCATGTTTCTTTTTTGTGCTTGTTTAAGTACAGAATTGTTAGGTCTAAAAGCACTGTGAAAATATTTTAGACAACATGTGTATGCTTTCATGATGCTTGAATCTGATCAGTTATCGGAACGCTTCTTTTCCTTGCGAAGGCTGGAGGGCTGTACTAACCATGACCTAAATTACTTTGGTAGTAACATGAATCCACGAACATTTTCATGTTTTTATTTGGTCTCTCTGAACAAGGGTAAGATACCTGCATGTGACTGATAAATGAATCAATACAAAGGAAGGAATGGTGGATGACTTGAAAAGCTAAACATTGCCTCTGAATAGCTTGTACCTGTACAAAAACCTAAAGTATAGAACTCGAGGAGGATATTTTGCTTCGTATAGGCCTGAATTGGTTGATTCTTTTGTCACTCTGTCAAACATAAGCTGCATGTGTATACTATATTTCAGTGGTAAAATACAGTGTAGCAAAATGTGTATTTCTTGTGGTGTTGGTGTCAAGGTCTAAAACCACTAATAAGACATGATCTTAGTTCATAAACCATAAATATTACTGCTGATCAATTGGAAATACTGGTTCTGGATTCAGAGTCTTGGGGGTTTTCAGTTTATTGCACCACTTTCTGAAAAATAAGCAGCATTTCTGAAATGTGAGGATACAGCAGCTTCCATGTCTTCGTAAGACTATACACATCGGGAATCCAGACAGCACAGTTTAAGTATCTGGTAGAAGATGTCACTGAGAGATTAAGATGCAAGATCAAAAATATCTATCTAATAATGTGTTTGTGATCATTTTACTACTGGTAATGTCAGTGTGTACTTAAAACTAGTCCGAGACAGTACCAAAACTCTGAGTTGTGCTGCACCAGGAGTAGATCAGAATCAGAATTAGCTTCCAGCAGGCTTTTGGTAGGGGAGATAAAAAGTGCACTGTGTTGGATAAAGCTGAGTTGTGTTGATGCAGGCTCAGCTGCGCTGGCTGGTACAGCTTGCAGGTGGGAGCGTGGGTCTGTCAGCTCTTCTCTGTGTGAGCGTCTCTGCCGTGACTCCTCTGTGCTTCTATGCCTCCAGTGAAAATACCAATGTCATGTAGGTATCGTAGGCTGTCTCTTAGCTGTGAACTGATCTGTGTGCACAAGACTCATTTGGAGAACAGGTAGCTCTTTTCCACATGGTTAATTACTCTGAAACTATTAGATTTCTCGAAGTCTTTCCCCATGACCATCTAAAGTAGCTCACTGACTGCTGTTCCATAGGGCACTGTAGCTTTCTCTTTGATACAGAATGAGCCTGGTCATGAATTTGAAACTACTACTTACATTTTTAAATTTTTTCCCAATGATGTAATAAAATGTTTAAGATATCACCTTGAAAAAAAGACTTGAGAGCCATAGGAATAGGGAGAAAAGTCATATTAGACTATAATAATTATATTTACGCCATTCTTTTAATTTCATTGACTGTCTATATTCCACTGGTGGCAATGTTTTTTACCATTTTAAGTGGTAAAGTTGGAAAAGAGGTGATACATCAATGGTAGTAAGGAGTTATAATGCTTCTCAGTCTCATTTCCTATAGGGCGTATGCCATTATTTGCGATTTTGTTTAATACTTATAATATTATAAGTTTTGGATAACTATTTATTATCCCATTGTTAAGTATTCCTAAACTTGCTTTCACAATAGCTTATGTGTCACATCAAGGATGTATTTTGTCCAGGATCCTTAATCAAGGTCATTGTTATTTTTGGTTTGGTAGTTGGGGTTTTTTCTCCTCCATGAAGTATATTATTTTTCTTTGAGAGCCTTGATGTCATGGATGAAAAGCTGTAGTCAGTAAAAAGAAAGCAGGCTAAAATCCCTTTTTTAATGGTCTGAGGTTTATGGCATGAATACCCCCTTTTTTTTTTTAACTTATGTTTTCTATCAAGTAAGAATATTTTTACATTTGCTTAAACACTGCATCAATATTTCCAGCAAAATACTTATTTTCCTCAAATTTCCTTTTTAATAAAATACAGCCTCTTTGAACTCCACAGACCTTACCATCTGTTACTCAATTTTCACTCCATAAAATTTTACTGACATCTGTTTAATCAAAAATATCTTTATAGTCATGGAGAAATTTAGTTCAAACTTGGTATTATACTGTTCCTATATGCCAAATAGAAAATATGAAAATAACGAACAGGAACTTAGGAGAGGAGAGGAAAACATTAAACTCAAGTCCATTACCGCTTAGGGCACTACTTAAATCTGGAAGCGATAGTCCTGTCTTGCAGGCTGTGGAGCTCTGTGTTTCCACAGCTTGCCACTGTGCAGAGGCTTCCTGGGACAACACGGGGCACCTTTCCCCAACTTTGCCAAAGCTGGCTGTTTTCCCATGGCTGGAGTTTTGGAGCAGCTGCTAGGCTTGGGTTTGAAAAGCCGGAACTAAGTTTATCAGGTTTTAAAAGCCAGTCTTCATTCCTTGCCCTGCTGTCCCCATCTTTGTACTTTCTTCCTTTATTCACTTTATCCAGGTGAAGTAACTCACCTCCACGAGCTTCTTTACACTGTTGAAACTCTCCTCTCCAGCACAGTCAGGAGACCTGTAAGACATAAATGAAGTAATAAAAGTAGGGGAGATAGATGCTGTTATTTGATTCATCTCCCTTTGGTTTTCCCCTGCTCTCTAGGGTGATACACTCTCTGGTTTCATTGTTTTTCTGTTGAATGCATGTCATGTTGAAGTTTGTGGGTGCTATAATAGTCACTATAATAGATGTAGTGATAATTATTAGTAAGACCTTATTTTTAGTCTGTTTTTTTGAAGGAAATGAGGCATGTGCAATTTCTGTCTATCTGTCAATCTGTTTATTTGGTTATCCATCAAGCTTGATTAGGGAATTTTCATCAGGATTGTGGTCTGACAGACCCTTCCCATCTCCCGCATAGCATAAAAAAAGTAACATAATTTTTAACCAATAATGTATAACACTTGATAACCAAATAACTATATATTTTTTCATTGTGCCTCTTGGTTATAAATTTTTATCAGTTAAATCGTTTTGTGAAGGCATGGTGTGTTGTACCACATATTCTTGATTTTGGAGAAGTATCAAAGTGTTGTGGCTTTTCTGTTGCGTATTTTCTCTGTTGCTATTGGGGTTGGTGCATAGGAGAACTTTCTCTTCCAGAATGATTTAGCTGTTTACTGCAGATTTATATTGTTTTGCCTGCAAACTGAATTGATATTTACAACTGAGTAATAAATTTAGAATATTGCTTTTTAATTGAATCTTCAGCAGAATATGCTGATTATCTTGAATTTAATGATAAAGAGCAATGCTTTTTAAATTTGTCATATAAATCCCATTATCTGCACATTTAGTATTTACATATGCATTATTAAACTGCAATTGTTACATCATATTTTAAAATAATATTTTGTTCTCTGTCCTGAAGAAGAAAGTGAAGCCTTTTTTTTTTTTTTTTTTTTAATTATTAGGTAGACAAAAATCAATTGAAATGAAACATGAGTATCATTTTGTAATGCTTAGAGCCCTTCCCTAATTTGTTATCCTCAAAGTCACTTTGTATCTACCTTTAAGTTTTCTTTATTCAGAGAGATTTATTAAGGTATGCTTGAAAGAAAAATGTCTGGAATCATTCTTTGGTTTGTTTAAAATCTTTAGTTTATTTGGAAGGAATACTTTTCAGCTGGTCTTTCAAAATCCTTGAGAACAAAGTAAAAGAAAAGCTGAAATGACAATGTTTATTTCTTCAGAGTTTTCTAATGGTAGATTACAAGAGGTGAGTTTGTTTCCTGGACATTTTGCAGATTGTTTGTGGTAATGATCATGCTGTATAAGTTTAAACTCAAATTATAACCAGCAAAGTTTTTGAATAGATGTTGAAAACTGAATATGCTGTTTCTTTTGTGGCAGACAAAATTCGGTTGACATCATGTTTGCTTATAATGAGATCGGTAAACCAAAGAAAACCAGCACATCTTTTAGCATGAACAATGTGTACTGCTCTTTCAAAAAATATAAACGGAAAAAATTGCAGTTGATTTCTTTTACTTGCATTGATGTGAAGGTTTGGTACAATTGAAAATGCTAACACTGCAATGAAACAATGCTTTTTAGCATAGCACATTCTGACCGTGGGTCAGAATGAATATCTAAGTGTTATATCACCTGTCAATCCCATCCAGGCAGTGCTATATGTCATAGAGAAAAATTCTTGTAATTTTTTCTTGCTTGACTCTATGTTTTGCTGACATTTAGAACAAAAGAAATTAAACTGAAACATGACAGGAAAATCTACTGGGCATAAGGCATAAATTCAGACTTCCCTTTGATGAAGAACTTAAAGAATAACATTTCACAATGTCTTACTCTTCTCCCCAGCATAGACAATTGGGAAGATCCTGAAATGTTTCTCCAATGACAGCATGGCCCGGTGCAGGAGGAAGTTTCCCAAGGTGTAGCTGATCAGTGCTTGGCAGATTGCTGCTGCTGCCAGAATCACAGAGGGGGAGCTAGGAGTGTGCTGCATTGCAGGTGGAGGTGCACTGATGAGGAATTGTGTTCTATTCCAATTCTGATTTCACCCTAATTCTTCCCTTAGTCTGTTCTACTCCAGTTCTTGTTCTACCCTAATTCTGGTTCTTGTTCTATCCCAATTCTAGCTCTATTCTGTTTAAGATCACAAGTGATCTTGGAGATAGATGGCTTACACCTGGTGCAGTAGAAAATTGAGTAAGAATCATAATGAAAAAGCAGCAGGTTTGTGTGGGGTTTTTTTGGTTTGGTGGGGTTTTTGGTGGTTTTGTTTGTTTGTTTTTTAGTTTGATAATAGAAGGAGCTGTCCTGTAGAAACCTTTAGAGTCAAGTACTGCAGCAATCCATAGCTAGGAGAAGTCAAATAAGGACAATGAGCCCCTGTTAACCATACCTTGTCTCTTTAGTGACGTGCAGTGGAATGAGGAGATTATGCAATGTTCCATGTTGAAAGACTGTTTTAAGACAAGGTTCCTGGTCCAGAGGAACTTTGATGTGGCTTGAGATAGTAATTCACAGAACATTACCAACTCTTGCCTTAGAGATGAAACATTTCCAAAATCAAGCCATTGCCAGCTGAGAAGAATAAGCAGATATGGGCAAAACCAGAATGTTTCAATAATAGACACTTTGATTTATTTTAGAATAGTTTGAGGGAGATGGTAAACAAGCAGAAACAACACCATAATCCAGTAATCTTGACTGTAAAAACTTCTAGTTTAGGAAGATAAATTCCTATTTCCTTAACAATACAGGCTATCAGAATGAAAGGTTAAGTTATATAATGAATTAAAACCTAATTAGAATTAGAAATCAACTAAGGGAGTTAAATGGCCTATTATTAATGCCGCAAAGGTGCTTCTAAGATGCCCTGGGGATCAAGACTTTAATGGTGATTTGTTAGTGGATTGCTGAAGTTAAGAAAAGACTTCAGGTTTCATTGGGATTATCTTCCTGGCACTACAGAATTTTCCCCAAAACAGTACATTTTCAAGGTTTTAGTTTTCAGATATTCAAAACAGACACTTTAATAATTGTTTTCCTAATTTAACTCATTATTCGAGCTTTTAATCTTGACCAATTTTTAAATATCCCCTCTGCATTTTGTATTCATGTAACCCATTTGTTTATTAAAGTGTATTTTCCCTTACCTTTTCTTAATTAACAGCCTGGTTTTAGGCTTAGTGAGTTTGGGCTAAAAAAATGTGTAATGGTCTGCTTCACATGGTGATCCATTCAGTGAAGGAGTATATTCAGTGCCATACAGTGATGCAAAGAAGTAAATGCCTGTGAGAAAAGTAGTTTACTGTGTGCCACTGTCACTACAATATTATTTTTTTTATTATTGATTTGCCATAGCATAAATTATCTCATTCTGGTCTTTGATTGATAGTAATTTGGTTTGTATTTCATTAGGCAGAGGTAAATGCAGTTTCACTGACAGAGATTCCATGTTGCTGAAATACTGAAACTTTTGACCGTGCACTGCACAGATGTTTCTTCAATACATCTGTGCCCAAAGGCAGCAGTTTGTGGCCTTCTTCAGTAGGCTCTTTGAACTGGTTTCTTTGAAGAAACCAATGGTAATACGCTGTCAAAATTGTTAACTAACCAAAATGTACTTTCTTCCCCCACCCAAAGTTTAAAACCAAAAAAAGTGTCTTAGCTTCCATGCTCCTTGACTTTGTCAAGTCCTAGAAGCAAGTGTCTTCAAATAGGAAAAGGAGCTGTGTGTATGGTTGTTTCCTGGTCTGTCTCCTGATTTCCAGAAGGAGCTCCTCGATAGGAGCTTTTCAAAAAGCTTCCAAGCTTTTAGCCTGTAGCCATATGTCACATTGTGTGCATTGTTTGGTTTTTAAGGCCATTTTTCAAATCAAACTCACTTTTACAACCCAATTCTTTTTATTACAATTGTTTTCCTGATTTCCACCACTCCTCCAGGGCACTGCTATAGTTTCTCTTCATAAGCAGGTGAGGGGAAAAAAAAAAACCCACATTAAAACCGAAAGTAACCTCTTTACTCTTGTGACCACTCCTACACAGTTCAGCTGTGAACACTGGTGGTTGAGGGATTCACAGTTAAGTTTACACCCACCTGCAGTTGATGTTTCTGCACCTCCCCCCCCCCCCCCTTCTCTGTTTGTTTATTGTTAGAGGTATATGCTCAAGTGTTAGTGGGGTGAACTACATAGGGTGGCTGAACCATATGTTAATGCAATCTTCTTGTGAAATAAATCAAGCATAACTCTCTCTTGTGATAGACTGTAACTTTTGACTATTAAAGAATTTGGAGACAAAAATGGCTTATCTGCATGAAGAAGAGGTCCTGGAATTTAGTAATGACTTTAATTTTCAGTTAGCAAATTTCACCTAAAAATAGCACACTGAATCTATATTGCATTCGCTTTGTTGGTCTGTTGGTGTTTGAAGAACCACATGAGAAAATAGGTAGCAAAAAAGTGGAGAGACAATAAGGAAGATAAATGGAGAGAAGAAATTAAAGAAATTACCTTTTTTGGCCTTATGTTGGTCTATTTATAAAATACAGATGTTTTCAGAATGTTCTCCATTTTTTGTTAAATTTTCCACCCCAACTTTGGCCACATCTTTTTGTCAGATTTGACACAAATCAATGAATAGTTTTAAATACAAAAACTATTTTCAGACAAGTTAACTTTTATTGAAAAATGTTTCCAATTTTTTATGTTTTAGGGCCGATTTTAAAACTTTGTGTTAAAAATGAAGTTAAAAATATATGCAAAAATATTAAGTGTCCTTTTTCTTTATAAAGTTAATAGAAGGTAAAGTTAATGGAAGGTATTCACTTTACACTTAGGTATGGAAGAGAATGGGAATAGTTTTATTTTTTTCTATAAGTAGTAACTTCATGGGATTATAATGTCATATTTCTTGATAATACATAAGTGCTTTTACTCCTACATGTACTTTCACAAAATGTAAATTTAGTGAGTCACATTCAAAGTACAAAGGCACTGGGAGTTTGAAAGATTATTTTGCTTTATGCAGCAGAAACCATTATTTGGTATCAAGTCCCAAAACTTTTAAATCACCAAAGTTACAAAAGTATTGCAATAATTATAGTAAATACAGTGAATAAGCTACTTGGTTGATATCTAAATTTAGTTTATGCAGAGAATTAATAGACACTTTTGTTTTACATTTGTAGAATAATTTTTATTAGAAGCAATTAAATAAAATTACATTGCTCTAAAGAAAATTGCTGCTTTCCGAATTCTTTTTAAATCTACATATATTCCATTTGTATGTGAACGCTTACTGTAATTAAAGTTTGACTTGTTTATATTCTATAGGAAGAGCTAGAAATCAGTTCAAGGAACCTTTCCATGTACCACATTGTAGGCCTTCCAGACTTCTCTTATTTGCAGCATTTATTTCTCCAAAGCATTTGGTACTGCCACTGTTCAAGCCAGGATGCAGAATTAAATGGACCACTGATTAGGCTCTATTTCTAAATCTATAATAATGTTTATGGTATTGGTATTGTCTTGATGTTTTATATATCTAATATTACAGTTCAAGGAAATATCTGACCAAAAAATGCTCCTATAAATGTATGCACAGGAAAAGTTTCTGCTGAAATTTTTAAAGCATAGTTATAACAGTGCTTATGTTAATGTCCCACATTAAATTTATTCCTTTTACACTAACATGTTAGGAGTGTTGTTTCGGCATAAATTCTTGACGGAAAATATGGTCTAAAGACAAAGTAGTTCTCTAAAGCTTCTTTCTTTAAGTGCCTTATGACTCAGCCATAGATACTTAACAAAATAGTGTAAGCACATTAGTCTAATGAGATATTGCTTAATGTAAAACCTGCTCTCCATTTTAAAGAAATCATGAGTACTTCTACTTGGACTATCTGGACCCTGGAAATTTTCTCCTCCATTTATGTGCTGCAAGGAATATAAGGGAATTTTGAATTGTGACAGCTGCTGATGTCTTCTGGTATAATCATCATCTGGCTATAAATAAAAGAATTTACTGACTAGCTGAAAACATGACATTTAATTAGTTATTGTTATATTTAGGCTACCACAGGTTAAACAGCTATTGTATTATAGTTTGGTTTTGAAGTTGATAATTAAAATAAGTAAAATCCAGGTATGTTAGTTGGCGATAAATCTGTTAAAGTAACTAAGTCAGTAGACAGACATATATTTGAGTGCTATGAACAATGCAGATATTTATCCAATGTAGCGATGGCTAGGAATGGGCAAAAATTGGCTGTTTACATCATGTCCTAATTAACATTGCTTTTTCCATGACAAGCCATTACTCAAGAAGATACAAGTGTGGATAATGTTGCTACAGAAGTACCCGTGTGTAAGCCTGCTGTGATTTCCTTTTAGTATGTCATTGCCAGGTGAAATATTTATCCACCTTCCAGTCAGAAAAGCAAGTTTCAAAGTCTAGGAAAAGCAGCCAAATCTGATGGATGTTTTTATGGTTTGTACTATAATCTCCATAACTGGACATAAAAGGTCAAGAATGGAAAAAGTGTTGTTATACCACAGTATTGATTATTCTCATTTATTTAAGAAAATGAAGTTGTTACAAATTTGTATCTGCCTCCTGCTCTGATGATGAAGGATCACTACATTAAAGATGAAAAGGCTTCTTACAAGAACTAACAACATCACTTCCTAATATCCTCTTTTACTCTATTTTTCCCACTCTCAGGAATGGCTTGTGCTAAGCTGCATAAGAGAAAAGTAGTTCCATACATCTAACTTCGGTATAAAGTACATGAAAAAGAAGTTTTATGACTGTGAATATAAATTGAAATGTCTTTCTAATGTGATTGTGGATGTCCTTTGTGTGATGTATTT
>WAAD01026582.1:35730-51896 GCA_013389945.1 Fregata magnificens | reverse complement strand
CCGGTGTCCAGCCGGGGTCAAACCACCACAACAGGATAAAGTTCACCAGGGAAAAACAAAGACACCTAGATATTTCTACGTGCTGTCATTTCACATATACACCTTGACCTTTCATGTTGCTGACACAGACCTAAGGGCCCTGTGAACTGCAGTCCCTTCTCAAATTGCTGGCATCCATACCTTTCTTCCATGTGGGTTCCTCCAGTTGGTGACACAGAGACCTACAACAATGTGACCCATGCATGGCTTTTTCTCCAGTTGTTTACACTTAGACATGGCAGCACACACCCTGGTTTCCTCTAATTTCTGGCACCTGGAGCTATGAGCCCTAAGGCTTATGGTCCTTCCCCAGTTGCTCACCCTCCAAACCTCTATTGCATGTCCATCACTCTGCTTGCTGGCACCTAGACCTCAGAGCCCTGTGACCCACAGTCTCTTCTCCAGTTGCTGGTACTTAAACCTTTCAATACATACATACACACATGCCCGTCCCTCTTTAGTTGTCAACACTTAAACTTACAAACCCTGCAGCCCATTGTCCCTCTTACATACCTCTCTTGCATGCTTATCTTGCTAGGTGCTGGCACACAGACCTACAGGCCCAATGTCTTATGCCTCCTCCAGTTGTTGGCACCAAGACCCATACACCCTGTGAACAAGACCTCTTTCTCCACTTGCCAGCACTTAGACCTTGAAGCATTCACACACAGAAAAGAGAGGGAGGTTACACATAAAAAGTAAAAAAACTCAAAACAATTAGTAAGAAGATAGGATAGATTGCAATGATCAGGCATAGGGATCAGTTGGGCAAATGTATTGACTGGCATTCTTTGTGCATGACAGGTCCTTTTTATTCATCCTCCTTTCCATTTTCTTACACTTGTTCCTCCCTGACTCATTCCTTTCCCCCTTTTGGCCTTTCCCATAAACATCCTATAATAAGTTTTTCACCAGCTCAGAGGCCCTTCCTCAAGTACCTCATAATACTCATGCTAATCTTGATTCATGCTTCTTATCATTTACAAAGTTCAAGCTGACCATCTTCAAGGCTAGGCTATGCCTGAGTAGTTTTTTTAATGGCCTATCCATTCAATATGGCTGAAGAGTTCAGGTCTTCATTATTGACTCTGTCATCACCTGCTTCTTAGGTTTGTATATCTGCCTGTTTAATTTATCACTTTCCTCTTTACTTGTTATTTCATTTATGCTGGAGAACTTAATGAAACAGATGTTCTGATATTCCACACACCTTGTCACAACTTCAGACAAGTTCAGAGGCCCTGAGCTGCCAGTCCTGCGGGCTCTTATTAATAATGTAAAACCATATTTGCCAGGCTACAGTGGCATACCATTAGGGAGCTGCAGGAGCAGAGCTGCTCCTTAACAGCAAGAAAGCCCAGAGCCAAGGGCAACCCCAGCACGGGCAGTGTCCTCAGATGGGGCACAGTCCTGCTGCGTCTGAGCGCAGTAGGCAGAGCCCAGGGCTGGTAACGGGGACTACTCACAGCTCAAGCACAGCAAGAAATGAGCCAAGGCCAGGATCATTCCAGGAGGTCAGGAGCAAAAGGAAACAGGGCAAGAGACAGGAGTGGAGATAAGGCTGCAACATGGGTGCAAAGTCCATGCAGGAGACCAAACCTGAGACAAGGTGTAACATAGGTCCAAGGCACCCATCTAGGAGACAAGCTACTTGAAACATAGGACCAAGATACATTAAGGAGGCAGGTCCGGAGGCAGGGCTGTGCACAGGCACTCCTACAGCCTAGCTCAGGGCAAGACTAGGTGCCCAGGCCTGAGCTTAAATGAACCCCTGGGCTCATTTGTGTGGGTGCGGGTCCCAGGTTAGGATGGTCAAGAATGTCCTGAGTTGGAAGGGACCCACAAGGATCATCGAGTCCAACTCCTGACCCTGTATAGGACAACCTCAAAATTCACACCGTGTGTTTGAGAGCGTTGTCCAAACACTTCTTGAATATTGTCAGGCTTGGTGCCATGACTGCCTCCCTGGGGAGCCTGTTCCAGTGCTCCACCACCCTCTGGGTGAAGAACCTTTTCCTAATACCCAACCTAAACCTCCCCTGGCACATCTTCCTGCCATTCCCTCGGGTCCTGTCACTGGTCACCAGGCAGAAGAGATCGGCACCTGCCCTTCCTCTTCCCCTTGTGAGGAAGCTGGAGACTGCGATGAGGTCTCCCCTCAGTCTCCTCTTCTCCAGGCTGAACAGACCAAGTGACTTCAGCTGCTCCTCATATGGCGTCCCCTCTCAACCGTTCACCATCTTCGTGGCTCTCCTCTGCACACTCTCTAGTAGCTTCACATCCTTTTTATACTGTGGCGCCCAAAACTGCACACAGTACTCAAGGTGAGGCCACGCCAGTGCAGAGTACAGCGGGACAGTCACTTCCCTCAACTGGCTTGCAATGCAGTGCTTGATGCACCCCAGGACACAGTTGGTCGTCTTGGCTGCCAGGGCACACTGTTGGCTCATGTTTAGCTTGCCGTCAACCAGAACCCCCAAATCCTTCTCCGTGGAGCTGCTCTCCAGGTCTGTTAATGCCCTCAGGAGTCTGATACATGCTGTCTGAAATCCCACCAGATCACTTATTCATAGTGAAATATCTGAGGGCTCAGCATTTAAATTAACCTTTTTTACCAGGTGAGACAATAATACAGCTTTACAAAATAAAAGTAGCTATTATTCACTTACTAAACTATTCATGGTGGCAAAAATACTTAAACATATTAGTACACCAAGCCAAGAAAAATCAGAAAACAAAATTTTTATAAATAATGTTCGATATGTCTTATGCCCATACCTATAAATAGTAGTGTAGTGAAAATGCAATGTACAGAACTTCAAATCCTATTAATAATGCAGTAGCTGTCTTACCAATATGTCTAGAAGAACCACAAATCAAACCCTGTCTAAAAATGTTATGAGCTAAGAAATTGTGGAATTAAAAGTATGTGCTCTATACTACACTCTTTATTCACTTCCATCTTGTTACACTCAGTCATAGCTCTGTCCTTTATGGAGCAGTCTGGGACGGGAAGATGTTGTTCACACTTGACTAGCAAGAGTATAGTGCATTTCTCAGATGGAATACACAATAAATGAATGTATTATAGGTGATTGTGACCATCTATAGCAATGTTAATCCATGGGCAGATGACTCACATCACATTAAGATCTCCAAAAGCAGCATTTCTACTAACAGCATTAAGTGAATGAAAAAAAGTAATGCAAAATGTTTCTGTTCTGAAAAGCACTATTTATGTAGTTGCTGTAGTTCATCTGTAGCCTCTCCCAGTCACCTAGCAACATCTCTGCTGGAAGCTGCATGTGGCTGTAATAGTCTGCTCATGTATATCTGCAAATGAAAGTGAGGAACTACCTTTCTCTCAATTTTTTCTTCAATGTATGACTGTCAAGGTGGAAATCAGGTGTTTGCGAAGGTATATTTTTTCTGATAATCACCTATTATTAAGTGCTGCTGACCAACATTAGAAGATATTTTGGTATGCTGCATTTCAACTAGAGTTACATCCTAAAATTAACTTATTCTTACACAAAGAAGTGACACAAGTGAAGCAAAGTTGACATAAAAACCCAAAAACCCAAACCCAAGCAGATATCGTAAAAAATGTTAAGTTTTTCAAGCTATCCTTATTTTTAAGGATCATTACATATTTATGTATTTATTTATTTAACTACCTGGGCTATTGCTGCTCAAGTCCCATAAAGTGTAGTATAGTATTTGTAAGGAAAACTGTAAAAGTATGTTTGTTTACAAGATCATAAAAACCTGAAAAATTAAGATGTTGTGAGGATATATACTTTTGGTTTTTTCCTATAACTTTATTGAAAACTGCTTTCACAAAAAGGAAGTGCTAGTGAACAATAAATTTAGGAAAAAAAGTAAATGAGAATGAGATTTTTTTTTTTTTTTCTTTTTGGCCATAACAACAATATTACTGCTGAGAGCTCAAAACTATGCTCCAGGAATCAGATCTGTTACCATTTTTATAGCTATATGACCTTATGAATAAATGAACTTGCATGAAATTTTGAAAACTTCCTTTAATAAAAAAGATTATGTCATTTCTGAAAACAGTAAAGATGAATTCAAATCTTTAACATTACACATCAACCTAATTCTTTCTTGGATGGACCTGAATTCTTCATAGCACAGTTAGTCTTAAAATCAATCCATAATTAACAGAATTCTACTTTATTAAACAGATCATGGCATCTACCAGGCATTAATGCAAAAAGCTACAGAAAAGCAAACTCGTATAATTCAGATGGTAGCAATGAAAGACTGTTCTAATAAAGGACAAAAACATGCTTCTCAGAAACTTCATCCAAATTCCTAGGACTTTGGTGGCTACTGCAATTTTATATTGGATTTTTTTGTTTTATTTTTTAGTATACTAACAGGTATTTTAGCTTTCTATTGTTTTACTGCAAAAAAAAATAATTCATTCACTCAAAGCAAATAAAACCCTAGATTTCTGACCTAGGAGACAAAAAGCTGAAAATAAATAGGTTGTGAAAAATTTTGCAAATAATTTTTTAACCAATTATGCTAAACTTGAAATTACGTCTTCTCCAAACATTCCTCTTTTCAAAATGGAGTTAAAAATGCAGCCAGAAGTTGTAGCAGAAAGTGTCTTACTATCAGTGCAACGTACTGAAATTGGAGGGCTTGCTTTATTTTTTATCAAAATTTCATTCAGTTAAGGTCTGTAGAAAATTCTTAGCTTGAAAGTTGTTTGCTCTCTGTTCAGCCGACCATCTGACACTAACTAACTGGAATCTATAACATTGATTCTCTTTAATCCATTGCCCTTTTAGTGTCAGCTTCTGAAAAGATGTGTCTTCAGTTTGGCTTTAAAAAGACTTGGTCACTGATTTAGGCTCATACAACCAAAAATTTTCCATATGCATATTTCATGTGTGCTTATTTCAGGTGCTTACGGCATAAATGGATTTGCAGTTCTGAGATATCTCTTTGCTTATACAACTGGCAGGATCCAACCAAATTTTTCAACACAGATTTTGCACACAGAAATAAAAGCCAAATGAAAATTTCTTTGTAAATAAGATGCAAGATTCTCCAATAATATCAACAGATTTTCTGCTTCAAACACCTGTGAGCCCCAGTTATTGCACACAGTGTTGTCAGGTTTGCCAGTTTTCAATTAACTTTATAATACAAATTTTAATTAATGACATAATATTGTTTTATGCTTTCATTTATATTGCATTGTTTGTGCAACACATTATCATGGGCAGGATGGAATAAGGATTTAATATCTTTGTATTAAGAAAACTCTAAAAAATAAAACATTCTTCCTCTTCATCTTTGGAGATTTCATTTATCAGAGGGAAATGTCAGTTTACATGGGAAAATCTCAGATAATGTCAAAAAATGCTGAGACAAATCTAAGATGACATTAAGTGGGTTTGAATATATACATAACTCTTGTAAAAAGAAAGTGCTGTCAATTTTGTTATTTAAAATTTATGGACTCAATCCCACAGAATATATAGATTTGAGCAGCACAATCCTCAGTTACAAACTGGGAAAAGTCAGTCCTGTGGCTCCCAAAGAAACTGTTTGTTGTGAGCAATATGCTGAATACATATGATTCAGGTCCTCTGCTTACACCATCTGCAGCTGCACAGTTTGTAGCAGTTGTCACTGCATCTGGAAGAAAGGTGACTGAAAGAGGAGAACAAATGAACAAAAAAGAAATATCCTGAAATGAAAAAGTTATTGTTACTCACAAATACCATAATGCCCATTGATCAGCTGTTACTGGTTAGGTAGAATTCTTCCCCTCAAAATAAGACATCATCCCTTCCTTCACTGCTGAGATTATTTTCAAAGAAGGACAAATTGATAGTTTGACTGGTTTATTTTTTCTCCACACCCTGTCAGCAAAAGAAATGATCAATAAATAAATCATATTGAAACCCCTTAGCAGGTTATAGTGATATTGAATACGGACATAATCAGATTTTACTTGCCTGTGGATAGTCTAGTTAAATCTATGTATTTCAAGACAAAGGGAATGCTTCAGTTAACATACATACAGAACATATAGCACATATGTGTACATATAGTACATATAGATATGTGTATATATACACAGAGAGAGTTTAAAAGTAGACATTCCAGAAGAATATTCCAGGAGCAGACTGCTGATCTACAGTATTCTGTGTATGTGCAAAACTGTTGGCATGCCTACTGAGTTAGTGTGAACATCAAGAATGAATCAAATGTTACTATAGCCACCAATCTCTCACGTGCAACAGTACACAAAAATACTTACACATACATGCATTCATTATCAGGGAAAAATAATTGATTTTTCTAAGAAATAAAGGCATACCATATTTTCTCAATTTTTTAAAAATAAGCTATTTTTAGAAGTTTTTCTTCATTTTTGAACTATGGATCTTAAAAATCCTATCAGAGAATCAAATACAGATGAATAAACTCAAGAACTATTCAGGCCTGACTAGTGCAAATATTAATGTACTCTTAAAAAATTATGTATATTTGCAGTAAAATCCAAATATTTTTTTAGAGTCCCTGGGCCATTTTCCCTTTCTAAGGCATTAATATTAAAAAAGGTGAATAAATCATCTGTAGATGGTTTAAGTCTGTAATAAAGGCACCCTTATGCATTAGTAACATATGGTGTGTGTTAATACAATGTTAATACAATTCCTATATTACTAAGGACAGATTCATATATATTTAGCAAGTGTAAGGAACTAGTCAGCATCTGATAAAGTAAACAGAATTCTATCTGCTGAGGGCCTGAATTTGCAGGAGCTGCAGCCAGAACTGTAAAGATGCACTAATGTCACTGAATCATGTTTACCATGATAGAATAAAAAGAACAGAAAGAAAGGTACAGTTGGGCAATTTACTTGAAAATAGTGGAATCTTTGCAGCATTCAACATATTGCAGATTACATTTTACGTTTACCAGAAGTGTGCTGTGACATTTCTACTACCTCACTATTTTTATTGTTCAGCTTTTGTGTGCTTACAGCACCATGATTTATTATCTGCTACTAGTTGTTCTGCAAAGTAATTCTCAATGCATTTAATTTCCTTCATTACCTCTTCCCCTTGTTTCTCTCCTTCACCCTTAATCTCCTTCACTAACCTTTCCTTTTAATTTTCTTTTCCTCTTTAAACATTGTATCCAAAATATGTCCTCTACAGTTTTAAGAGCAAAATCCCCAGGCATTCACCTTTCCATTCTTCAATAAAACTCCACTTGCAAAGAGTGTAACTATCTCAGCATGTTATTAGTCAGTGTTGAGAAAAAGAAATGCTGCAGTGTTAAATGGAGTCATTAAAATGCCTAGTGACAACAATAAGTTCTTGAGGAAGCTGGAGTTTCCTATTTGCCAGTCTAATAGCTATGTTAGGGCCATCTTTCTTTTGTGGAGAAGATAAAAAGAAAATATTCAGTATTTGCCTATTTTCATTCTCCATCATTGCACTGCTTGTGCCCTGATTTTATTCTCCTTCTGCAGCTTCATACCCACTGCTGGAAAACTACGAAGTCTGGTTCACATTCCCTTTAAGTCAATAGGAGTTTTAACATCAGATTCAATGAGCTGTGTGTATCAGGCTTTTGGAGGAGGAAGTGGTTCTCCATCAAGTAAAGCGCTCTTTGTCTCAATGAGTGCTAGGTGCATCAAGCCTATGTCTGCTTGCCCAGCGCCCTGTTACAAAGGGATACCTTAGGTGGATCTAAATAGGCTAGTCTGAGTACCAACAGAAGAATAAGTGCGTTAGCACAATACTCAACACAGACTTAATTGACCCTGCTGAGAAGCGGGATATTTTATCTTGAGGCACGTAGGGTGCTTGTTCAGCTGCACTGCTTCCAGCAATTTAGTCAGCTCTTTCAGAGCTGTGTCCTGTATTATGGTACCCCACTGCACCATGTAGATACTTGCTAGTCATGAAATTAACAGCACTCTTACTGGATTCCAATTGGTGTGTCCGTTCCAATGGAATATTTTACAGTCTTCTACTGAAAATGATGGGGTTTGTTTCAGTTTTGGTTTTTGAGGGGATGGTTGTTCATACGTAAACATCATATGCAGTGCATTACTCTTTTGGGGGAGTTTAAATCTAAGAAACAACTCAGTGGACACATGGGCCTTGTGCCTGTTTCCTCCCAATGATATAAAGTCCAGAGGGATTAAAGGAATTTCAGGTTAAGCTTCTTTCCCAAATCTTCAAACAGTTCCCTGAAAGTTGTTAGTTAGGCAGAAGCATTAATCAGGTACATGAAGTAGGGAAGGTGTATGTAGGGGAAGAAGATGGAAGTAAAAAACCAAAAACCTCGGTATTTTTTTTTAACATAATCCTCTCATTTATGTACTGAAATAAACATGGAGCATATGTTTGTGCAAGCCTAAGAATTAAAAAAAAAAAAAAAAAGTCAAAATTCAGGTCACTAAATGTTCCAATTGCTAGTTTTGGCCTCATGTCTGCATCTCTCACTGGACCCTCATTTTAACCTTCCTGTCACACCATTTAGTCCAATTTACACTATACTAACTGACAGAATAAATTATGCAATACAACTTTAAGCAAGGAATTGTTAAGAGAGTTCATATGTCCTGTCATTAAGCATCTGCTATTAGGAGTGCTACTATAAGTTGAGCTAAAATCTCTAGACTGGACAAAACGTAGTGGCTGACAATAGTTCCATCTGTCACAAAATTAGGGGAAAATTCGCCACAGTAGAGGAATCACATGAATGCACAAATATATTTATTTGTTCATTTCTGAAGCCTTAGAGAGTAAATAGGACTGTAGACATAACTTCTTTTTATGAATTATGATCATCAAAGTTAAATTGTTGATCTGGTGCTTATTGGATTCTAACCTCAGATTGTATGTACAGCAACGTTTTAAAGATTAAATGTCATCTCTTCTGGCTCATGTCCTGCAGTGTGTAACTGAAGGGGGTTTTTTGCATACTGACCTCTCTCTCTGCTGAGTTATGCAGGGTTTCTTTGGTAGTTTTACTAAAATTAGACTTTCTTTTTTTAGGGAAATGGCATGCAGAGCACTGACACATTTATCCTTTGCATTTTTTTAAAATGTCGATGCTTAAATGCTTAACTTGGTTTAGATGTCACATAACTGCCTAACTAGTCCCTCTCAATAGCCTTTTCTATCCATAGATCAAAACCTCTAAAACTCAGAAGAGAAAGCACAAGGTCTATGGCACTCAAGAATCAAATCACACAGTTTTTCAGCATGGTTTTTTTCAGGAGTGTGAGATTTTTTAGTAGACAGGAATTATTTTTAAAATTTTTTTTAGGCGTTCTCGGTGTTGACAGTCATGGACACTTGAGCTGAAATTCTTCTACCCTAACTTTAGTCACCTACAGTTAGATGAGCATAAGTCAGAGTTACTCAGCCTAGTCCTCTTTTGTCAGTCAGGTGAATTGCCCCCTATTCATCTACATTGACTATAAAGTGTAGAGATAAATTCTACCACTACAGTCAGTGATCAGTCCTGAGCATGAGCCATAGAAAGTAGCCATTGACAAATCTATTTTACTTGTGGATATCTCCTGTCTGTGGAGGTCACTTCAGCCCTTTATGTTGCGTATATGTTGTGGTTTAACCTGGCAGGCAGCTAAACACCACACAGTCATTCACTCACTCCCCCCCACAGTGGGATGGGGGAGAGAATCAGGAAAAAAAAAGTAAAATTCATCAGTTGAGATAAAGACAGTTTAATAGGACAGAAAAGTAAGGGAATAATAATAACAGAATATACAAAACAAGTGATGCACAATGCAGTTGCTCACCACCTGCTGACCGATGCCCAGCCAGTTCCTGAGCCACAGTTGCTGCCCCCTGGCCAACTACCCCCCAGTTTAAATACTGAGCATGATGTCCTATGGTATGGAATATCCCTTTGACCAGTTTGGGTCAGCTGCCTTGGCTGTGACCCCTCCCAGCTTCTTGCTGGCAGGGCATGAGAAGCTGAAAAGTCCTTGACTAGTGTAAGCACTGCTTAGCAACGACTAAAACATCAGTGTGTTATCAACATTATTCTCACCCTAAATCCAAAACACAGCACTATACCAGCTACTAGGAAGAAAATTAACTCTATCCCGGCTGAGACCAGGACAATGCAGGAAGAATAACAGTAATATCTTAAAAAATTAGATAAAGCTGGTCCCTTTTGAGTAAAGACTTTGAATTGCACATATAAGAAGTCTATAAGAATAAAAAGTATTAATAATTTCATTTGGATTCACTGCCTTTTTCTTCTGTACTTGGTCTGTCATTCACTTGTTTTCCTACTCAACAGTTTCCATTGTGGATAATTATGTAAGATGTACTCTTGGAAGTTTTTAAAATCTATCTTACTGTATTGTATTTAAAAAAAAAAATTGAGAACTGAATTTTCTATTTGCATTTTTGCTTTTGTAACTTATTCCATCTGTTCTTATGAAAATAAAAAATATTGACAAATGAGGAATATTCATGATTTGCCTGTGCCTGCCAACACTATGATGGTCAGTCATCACGTGCTGTCATTCCCTGAACTGATGCAAATATGTTAAGAAATCTCTGAAGGGTAGACTTAGCCTGAAGCAAAAGGCATCAGTTGTGTTATTACCGTAAATAAAAATCCCCTCCCTCATTCTTTTCCTTCATCTACATCCTCAGTGCTGCATAATCCAAGGAAAAAAAAAATTCCTATTTTCAAAATCCCAAACTGAGTTACTAGGTGTTATGAGCAGTGAACTTAACATTTTCAAAAACTATCTCTGTATTGTGCAGAATATTTAGCATACATGTAAAACATTTTCAAATATCGATCCTTAATGCATGGGAAAAAGCCAATAGAAGGAAAAAAAACCCAAAACACACCCAACAAACATCTGTCACTGTTACTTTCAGTTAAAATAAATTAATACACCAAGATATGCATATTGTAAAAGAAGGGACATATGGTTCAACCACCGCCCTGCTCAAGAAGGGCCACCTAGAACTGGTTGCCCAGGACCATGTCCAGACAGCTTGTGAATATCTCTAAGGATGGAGACTCCTCAACCTCTCTGGGCAACGTGTGCCAGGGTTCATTCACCCTCATGATGAAAAAGAGTTTCCTGATGTTCAGACAGAATCTCTTGTGTTTCAGTTTGTGCCCATTGCCTCTGGTCCCTGTCACTGGGCACCACTGAAAAGAGCCTGGCTCCATCCTCTTTGCACCCTCCTTTCAGGTATTTATATACATTGATAAGATCCCCCCCACAAGCCTTCTTTTCTCTATGCTGAACATTCCCAGCTCTCTCAGCCTTTCCTCACATGAGAGGTGATCTATCCCTTTAATCATCTTTGGGGTCCTTTGTTGGACTCTCTGCAGTATGTCCATGTCTCTCTTGTACTGATGAGCCCAGAACTGGACACAGTACTCCAGGTGTGGCCTCACCAGCATTGAGTAAAGGGGAAGGATCACCTCTTGTTAGTGATACTTCTTGGTGAGCATGAGATTCAGCACAGCACCTTTCCTCATTGGCTCCTCTATCACTTGGAGGGAGAAGGAAGTCATGAATGCACTCCAGGAACCTCCTGTATTGCTTATGTCCTGCTGTGTTGTCCCTCCAGCAGATATCAGGGTGGTGGAAGTCCCCCATGAGGACCAGGGCCTGTGAATGTGAGGCTGCTTCTATCTGTCTGTAGAGGGCCTGATCCACTTGTTCTTCCTGGTCAGGCGGCCTATAGCAGACACCCACTACAATGTCACCTTTACTTGTCTTTTCTTTAATCCTAACTGATAAGCTCTTAGTTGGCTCCTCAGCCATCCCCAGGCAGAGCTCCATGCACTCCAGCTGCTCTCTCACATAAAAAGCAACTCTCCCTCCTCATCTTCCCAACTTGTCCTTCCTAAAGAGCCTTCATCCCTCCATTGCAGTACTCCAGTCATGGGAACCATCCCACCACGTCTCCATGATCCCAACAAGATTGTAGCCCTGCAACTACATACAGATCTCTAACTCATCATGTTTATTCCCCATGCTGCGTACATTAGTGTGAGTTGATCTTATCTCGTAAGACAGCAGCCGATTCAGTATTAACATATTTAATTAGAATTGCTTGACACCAGCATCTTTTGATACGCAAATATAAAGTTTATATTACGTCTTCAGAAAACAAAGAAACAACACCCCCTCTCCAAATATGTGTTGGGATCTAATCAATGAATCTCTATGATGTAGTAACAATGACCTATGGAAAATAGAAACACTGCCACTGAATGGAACTGGCATGGATGAAATGCATTCAGGATTTTGAAGTATTTGTGTATCACTTAAATTCCATGCATGAGCTTAACTGTCACATGGATTACTGTGCAGGGATCTTCCAGATGGTGGCAAATTTTGTTGAATATGTACACATACCCAGCAAACATAAAGCCAAAATTTTGACATATTTTTCTATTATTTTTTTAAGTCTGGCAATGCAGCTTAGCTTTGTTCCTTTCATTGTTAGATAGGGAAATATTCAATTTTGCTTTTCAGAGGGCAATGTAACCTTCCCAGCAGCAAATTCCAAATGAATGCATTTCATCTATATTCTCTGATATTCTTATTGGCCAATTTACTCCAAACATGAATTTTGTATAGCTGTGTTTCTGTCTCCTCTTGTCCTAAAGTCAACTGCATGACAGTGCAACATGCATTGGACTGGAAATGAATTCTCTTCTCCAGTCTTTCAGCAGGATGAACTAGCCTTTGCATATGTCCTTTCAATTATGTCAAGATAACCATTTTGCTAATTCCAGGGTTATTTAAAAAGCATTCAAACAATTTACATTTCACAGTAACAGATTCTAGTAACAGACAAGTAGTGGCAAATTTCATAAACATTAATTTTTGTTTTGTGAGGGGTTTTTATGCTCCATTTGATATTAGAAACTTTGGAGTGCATTTATTAGAAATATAAAGTTCATGTTAATAAACATAGAATCTAATTTGCTAAAATTTATGATCTAGTTCTAAATAAATTGCAGGCATGCCCTATAAAGAAAAACAGAAATTTATATACTGATGCCAAATCAAGATGTGCTAAAGAGTGCATCTGCAGATTAAAAAGTAATCAAGCACTAAGTGTAGGAATATATACAGTTTAGAAAGATCTTTTCTAATTATTTGACTATATCTCCCAACACTTTGATAGTAGTAAATGTATTTTTATCTTGTCATAAGTCACAACCTAGCATTTAGATTGGTTATCACTTCATAAGAAGGTAGATTAAACTGTAAAATCTCACTATATAATTGGCAAGGTTTCCATGAAGATGATGTGTTAAGGAAGTAATAAAAGAAAAAAACTGAGTTGCACATAAAGGATATGTGCTTCAAGTATAAAAGAGATGGCATGCATCATCTGTTGTCATCCCTGGAAAGTTACACCACATGTTTGGTTGCCTGGAGATTTATTACATTGGCCAAACAATCTAGAAAGACTAGAGACATTTTGTTGAGAGCATCAGTCAATTTTAGACCACCAGCAATGGATATTTATACACATAAAGAAGTCTTAATGCCAAATACCACTGTCTTTGAAAGCTATAAACAAGCTCATCTACTCAGGAACACAATTTTAAATGATGAGATGAAGACCTCGAGTACAGAAAATGCATTTAAAGTTATCCACATTTGTACACAGGTGATACTATTTTCATTTTCATTTAAATGAAAAACCTTGATCCACTGTTTAATGTGCAACTGTTTACCAAAATTGTACTGAAAATATGGAATTTTCACATAGAAATTTGAATTCTGAGATACAACTAGCAGGAGGTGACATCTCATTTAATTGGCAGTAGCAGTTCAATGACAAAATTGCATGAAAAACACTGTTGAGCTTGAGAGGAATCAGGGCTACCACAGCCATCAGTAGTCATTCTGACCAGGGTACAGTCTATGCAATCTATCTAATTGAGATGTTTAATTAACATCTAAATTTTAGGCACTTAGTAAATCCTCCTAAAGTAAATGATTGCATAGTCAGTTGAGCGGGGCATTGAAGCAGTCTAGAATAAAATTTTGTTTGTATAAATTTAAATACATATTGATTGATACTAGTGAATATTGGCAATAACAAAGCTGAGTTTTGGAAGGAAATTAAGTCTCAAGTTTTTAGTTATAAACCAGTGCGTATTGTCTTGGAATTGGAAAGAAACTTTACTAACATGCATAATAAGAGAAGAAATTTTATAATGAGGCATAATTTTGTCCACTCTATTCTAAAGCATTCAGCATCGAATCATTTCAGATTTAAGATTCTGGATTTTATTAGACCTACCTGAAAAACTGCAAGTCTTCATTTTTTCAAACAAAACATTAGCCTTCCTACTGTTAAAAATAAGTAAATGTTTTCCAGGTTTGTTTTTTTTCAAGTATTTCATTCATTCTGCCTTATTGAAAGACCACATGAATTTTTCATAGGACTCTTAAAATAAATGGTCTGATTTAATAACACAGTTTTAAAGACATAGCTGATTCCATATAGAGGTATATCCAGGTTTTAATGTTTTAGGCTTTTAAATATATTATGATGATTAAGAACTTGGGTTGGTGGGTTTTGGTTTGGGTTTTTTTTTACATGCTTATTTTTCAGCTTAGAAAAACTGAGGTATTTGATTCAAAAAGCTCCTGACAGGTAACAATTACCAAAAATCAGCCCCTCCATAACAATAGTCCATATTTCTCCTATAACATTCCCCAGTGAAAGTAAAACAGCTTATCTTTCAGAAGAAGAGACAACAGGAAGAGCACACCATAGAGGGTAAACTATCTCACATNTTACATTAAAGACTTGAGTTATGGAGAAGTTGGATGACCTTCAGTTCTCAGGCAGTGTCAAAGTTAACCTATTATTCTAGCACTTCATTACAGTGGATTTTTAATTTTCACTTAAATTCATGAAGACAAAAACAATAGCTCAAATTCTATCCCTTTTGTTTGGCTTAATTAAACAAGCAAATAAAAAACCAATACTAATGTTTTATACATAGCACATATTTTTGGTGATGATGTTTCTTCTAATATTTTCAGTGGCTTGTTGCATACAAGTCATTTGGACAGAAGATGTGTGGTGTTTTAACAAGAGGTTACTGGTTTACTGAAATATTTCTTTGAAATAGTAAACTACTAAAAATAGATTAACGTAACTGCAATTCTAGATGAAGGAATAATTTTTTTTTAATTTCTTTTTAATTAGCAGACATCATTTCTCCAGAATAAGGGTCAAATTGGTGTTAAAATCTAAAGTCTTTTTTATCTTTTTTCTGTTAATGATCAAAGGCTTTTTTATTTTCTTCTCATTGCTGCCATTACTAGTAATATTGAACAGTTTCAAAGACAGTTCATCTACCCTGTCCATATTACTGATACTACAAAAGAAACTATATTTGGGGATAACTCATAACTTTTATTTAGATTAACTAAAATAGACCAAAAATAGCAGACAGTGACCAAGTCATTTCCAAGAAGATTATAAAGTAATAACACATATAATTTCTATCATGTTATCATATTTTTTAAAATCATTCAATTTAAATCCTGGACTTAAGCCTTCTAGAAGATTTTTTTTTATTTTAACATTCACATGTAAACTACAAAGAATTTTAAACACCTACTTCATTGTTATTTTGCAGATTTGTTTACAAATTAATTGGCAGCTTCTTACTGTACACTTTGTGGTTTTGTTCTATAATCTTTTCCACTAACACTTCAGTTTGATGCAGATCCTTTGATGAGTGAGATATAAAGATGAGTTGTGAAGTGAAAACCTCTACAAGGTCTCTCAGAATGAACACAAAATGACTTTTTTAACTTCTGTGGCATCATTTTCTCTGTTTTTATTTTACCACGGTTGCATACCTTGACTTTCCACTTACAAATTGCAGCTGAAAACAGTGTTTATTACCCTTGCTCAAAAATGCAACAGAACAGAACGAAGCCCACCTTATTTACAGCACTACAAAAATTTCAGATGCTTAGCTTTGGATTAGTCAAAAGGAGGAATTTAGTCTGCCTAAACCCATTCTGGTTTTGTTTTTTTGTTTTTTTTTTTTT
>WAAD01026582.1:23768-34163 GCA_013389945.1 Fregata magnificens | reverse complement strand
TTTTGAGAAACGCACTGTAAAAGAGCTAGTTGGATCCACCCAAACTCTGGCTTATTCAGGGTCTTTTTATTTATTGATTTATGCATCGGTGTAAAGAGGGCTGGAAAAGAATTCAGGGCAATGATCTGATTTACCCCCTACCCAAAGATAAGATCAGCTATATCTAACCATTTCTGAAAGATTTTTTTAAAATTACTGTTAAAAAGCATAATCAATGCAGATCTCTCAACTTTCCTGAAATTGTGAGTTCTTAACAGCCTTTATCATTAAAATACCTTTTTCATAATTCTCTTTCAGTGTATTTTAACCCTGTAACTTCTCAGTCTATTCACAGAAGACAAAAAAGATACGTTTTTCCTTTTCACTTTACCCTTTTCTGTCTTTGTTTGTTTTAAAGTATTTTTTCCCATGTCTATTAAGCAACCTTGGGTTTTTCTTCAGAATAATAGAATAGAAGAGAATAGAATAGTTCAGTTGGAAAGGACCTACAACGATCATCTAGTCCAACTGCCCGACCACTCCAGCACTGACCAAAAGGTAAAGCATGTTAAGGGCACTGTCCAAATGCCTCTTAAACACTGATGTATTTAAGCAAGTCATGCTTGTTAGATGTTTATGATCATTGCTGTTATTCTTTTTGAAAGCTTTTTCAGTTGTTCCACATGCCAGAAGTGAACATAGTATTCTAGCACCAATTTATAAATGACATTCCTGTTTTCACACACTTGCGCACACACTCATACATATACATATACATCTGTGCTCACTTATAAAACTTCTCACTAGAATTTTAGAAATTCAAGGTTATTTCAGGGTTTTTGTTTATTTGTTTGTTTGCTGGGTAGTTGGGGTTTTTGGGGGGGATTTGATTTTTTTTGGTTTAGATAAAGATGGTGCTGTTAATCAAATTATTCCAGAAGTTGAACTTTTAGGAAAACAATAGATATTCAAGACTCATGATAAAATGAGAGAATGTGTTCAATATACAAAATCAGTCCCCTATCAGTAAGAGAAATGCTTCCACAGGTACATTAGTGCAATACCTAATTTTAAGTAAGCAAGTTGCAGTATTTTCTCTCTGATGAAGTTAGAAGAAGAGTCTGAAAATATCACCAGTAAGAGGCCTTAGAGATACAACAAAATAATACTTCTGTACTAAAGAATCCTCTTTCAAGTGTTCATGACACCACCACAGTCCTATAAGATGACACCAGTCCATATAACAACAAAACCAGTAAACTCATCAAGTCCACTTGACTCATGGACTTCTATTCCACTTCGAGAAGTGACTCATCACTTCTATTCCAACATATTTCTAGGTACACACTACAATACTAGTACACACTTTCCAAAGGAAGATAATTTCAAGAGTTGATGGCATAATGCTGGAGTAAATCTTACAGTACCAAAATAAACAAGAAACAAGTTTCTGGAACTAAAATGCTATATTCTTCAATGGAATTTTAAGTCCTCTAATCCTTTGCAATCTATTTACAGACTTAATAAAGAAAGCTAAACCAATGAGTCATGGAGTGCAATACTAAATTCAATACTGTTTTATGTTGATCAATATTATAATTTATGTAATGCAATTAAACTTCTTTTGTGATTTTTGTCTACTGCACGATGTTCCTTTAAATTGACTTGCTATTCATTTAATTATTGCAGGGAGATAGACATTCGAATTAAATTAAATCCAAATACTTTGACACATGGTGGGCATTTAGCAGCTGCTAATGTGAAACACTAAATTGAACTGAATCTAAACAAGAGTTTTAGAAACCCTCCCCAAATGAAATTGCTTTCCCTAATGCTTCTGCTGTTATTTTTACTTTTCCTTCCCCAGAAGAATCTTTTGAGGAGGAAAGTTTTTGAAAAACTTCCAAGGTAGCTAGTATTTTTTTTTTTGTGCCTGTGACAGTGGGCACAATCTTACCCATCAGCAGAATCTCCCAATATGGTTTTTTTTTTCTGCATTGTTATTACCCATATTTTAATTCTTTAGGATCACTTTTCGTAATTGAGCTAGTCATATTTCAAAACAAATGCACTATATTGCACCATAATAATTAACTCTAGAAAGCCTAAATTAATTCCTAAATTTATATTTGAACTGTTAAGCACATTTATGTCCTTTCTACGAGCAGAAGGATCAAACAAATCTGTTTATTCAACAAGTGAATCACATGCAGACCTGTTTTCTCACATTGGCTATTTACAACACTTAGTGTTTATAACATCTCTGTATCACGAGTAGCTTTTTATCTATTAAGAATTCTCATAGTATTATTGTAAGTCTGAAAGTTTGTTGGTTTTTTTCTCTGAATCTCTGCATCAAGGCTAAACAGAAAATGTGACAAATTCATCTTTTAATAAAAAGATTTGGCGTGCATTATTGCAAAGAACAAAAAGATATCAGGACCTAGTTGAGTAGTGATAACTTAGAACCTAAAAATCAAAGTGAACAAAAATATTTAAAAAATTTTTAAGAAAATCTTTTGACTTTGAGGGACAATACGTTACTTATCAATGCTTGGAATTGACTATTAAATATCTGGCTGCAAGGAGGAATACCTTTCTACAACAGACATTTTTGTGGGCATGTAGATCCCTTAACTGACAGTGCTTCACCCACTTAATGGGTGAACAAGATTAACAGGAAGGATACAGTTTATTTCAGGTTTTAGGATTATATGAGATATGAAAGAATTAGAAAGTAAAAGGCAGGATTAAATAAAAGAGAGTGTTGATTTCTAATAACATTTTGGAACAGTTTCTAATAATTTAAAGCAACAATTTTCAGTTGCACACTGTCTATGTGATAGAAAGCTGAAGTACCATACTACTTATCAATGTTACATTAACTCCAGTTTTTTAACTAACTAACTAACCACAGTAACTATTCATCAACTAGTTAACTATTCCTAGTATCATCATTAAAGTGTGCATATCTTTCCTGGTTTCACTGTATGATTTTCAATATTCATGGGAGAAGCATGAAGTACAGCTGATATTTCTTTTCATAGATGGTGAAACTTGTTCCACTGATGTCAGCACTTTGATTTTCTTCAAATATAATATATCCAATAGGAAAAAAAAAAAAAAACCTACAAACTTACATGGTATATACAGTATAGACACATATCACACAAACTACTGTTTTCTAAGTAAGCAGTGCTAAATCTCTATGGTTCCTGTCTACCAGAATAATGCTTTATTTAGACACAGAACTGAAGATTATTTTAAACAAAGGAGATATGCAATTTTCTATGGCTCCTGTATGCCTCGTCAGTCTGGCTTTGACTGAAGCAAACTCATAGGGTCTTCAAAAAGTCTCAGAGCAACCTAACAGTCAGAACTGGGGCAAAATTCTGATATTCTGACTTCCCTTTCTGTCTCTGAACCATAACCTCAAAACTAGTTGAGCTGCATATTAACTGTCTATACATTTTTCCTTACATATCATGTTTATTGTAAAAGTTTACCTTGAACACTTTAATCACAAATAAATTGTCAAAGGTGTACTAACTGAATTACTCTGTCACTTCAGAAAAACATTGAAAATGCAAAATTAAGCTCTTCAATAGCTCCTCGGTCACTAAGGCCAACTCTTAAATGTATATTTGCAAGAAGTTTGTATTTCTGTCAGTTAGTGATTTTATCTCCTTTTGACATGACTGTTTTTTCTTTTTTTTCCCCTTTAATTTAAAGATATGTTGCCAAAGGTCTGTCAAGACAAATTTAAACAGTACCCTGTAGTGCTTTCTAAAATTTTATTGCTGCAATTAAGAAACCATAAAGCTTTCACAGGGTGTTGACTGTGTTCATGTAAAAGTGAATAGGAAACAATTCATTTCTACATTACCTGTAGTGCCCAGACAGTTGGAAAGCTTTGATTATTCTTTTCCTCAATAATTCTCTCATTAACAAAAACATGTAAGAGGTGCACAATTTATCCTCTCATTTTAAAAAGAAGAAAAAAAACCCCCTAAGACAGGCTAAACTTCATGGTATGCAAAAGCAAAGACTAAGCAAAGTGTTTTTAATTCCAATATCAATATTCATTAAAGCTTTGTACAGCCCACCTAAAGGCTAATCATGGTGGACTATAAGATTGTTCTTCAACTTTTTCTTCCTTTTCTTATATAAACATCATAGAAAACACTTTAGCATTCTTTCAGTCAAGAAAATTGAGGTATCAGAATAAAGAGATACACAGCAAATGTTGACAGAATGATTAAGAAATGTCCTAACCCAACAGGCAGCAAGGGTACAAGACAGGACCCATCAGGATTGCTTCCTTCCCCTCATCTACCCTTTGATTCTGGCTCTTTTGATTAAGGTGTCCTTGTCACAGAGGTCAGTTTAATTCTATCACATCCAAATATTCTAGGTAAAGTATGTTGCACATGTGCAGACTGCAGGATCATTTGTCACATTATTGCTTGCTGTCACTTTTGAAGGTAGGTGTCTGTTTGAAGAATGTGCAGTGGCTGGAGGGTCGGGGGATTTGCATAAAGCTTGGAAAGAACCTCTTCATGCACAAGGTTTGGGATGCTACTCCTGCCTATGTGCACAGAAAGCACACAGGGTTCAGCTCATGGAAACTGATGTTGTGATACCTATACCTAGCTCCCTTCCCCTCCCCCCCCCGCCCCCCCCAAATAGTAATAGCTGAGCAATACTTTCAGTGAATTGAACACAAAATTTTGATTTACCTTTCTGTTGGTTATTTTTTCTTTCTCACTAGTGTAATCATGATCTGCTGAAATGTACTATTTCATTTTTGGATCACTCTGATGATAACTTTATTTTGAAGGTATTTAGATTTCTTATGGCTAGCTTAGTAATTCTAACCTTCAGGAATATAAAGGAGTGGTGCAAAGTAAAACATTGATTTAATCACATATAAGCTTTTACATAATTATACCAAAGACATATAAGTGTATACAAGAAGATGGGAGGTAGTGATCGCATACTGAAATAAAAATTAGATTTTTTTGAATTTGACCTGGAGAGATATGTTTGGCTTTGTTTCTTGGGGGTTTTTTATTTGTTTGTTTGTTTTTTCAAATGGGACAAAGGACAATTACCTTTACATTAGGAAAACTCCTGTGAGACAAAGATTCCTATACTTCAAAACTTGCACATCTTACTGAGCTTCTATGACTAAAACATAAAGATATTCCATGACTTCTGTGGTTTTGTAGTAATGTGCAAACTCACCCTTGCTGCAGCTGAAATGTACATAAACAAATATATACTCTGTATATATGTCCAAGTAAATATAATGCTAACTTCACACAGAATAACTTTTTCATTCATGTCAGATGTGGGGAAAAAGAAAAAAAATCAGTCAGGTGTAAATAAACCTCTGTGACTTAAACTCGTCCAGAGCTGGATGCAGTACTTCAGGTGGGGTCTCATGAGAGCAGACTAGAGGGGGAGAATCACCTCCCTCAACCTGCTCGGCACACTTTTTTTTATGCAGCCCAGGATACAGTTGGCTTTCTGGGCTGCAAGCACATGTGGCCAGCTCATGTCCAATTTTTTGTCCACCAATATCCCCAAGTCCTTCTCTGCAGGGCTGCTCTCAATCCATTCATCCCCCGCTGCACTGATATTGGGGATTGCCCTGACCCAGGTGCAGGACCTTGCACTTGGCCTTTCTGAACTTCATGAGGTTTGCACGGGCCCAGTCCTCAAGCCTGTCAAGGTCCTTCTGGATGGCATTCCTTCCTTCTAGTGAACCACTCAGCTTGGTGTCATCTGCAAGCTTGCTGAGAGTGCACTCAATCCCACTGTCTATGTCACTGATATTAAAGAGTATTGGTCCCCGTACGGACCCTTGGGGGATGCCACACATTACTGATTTCCTCTTGGACATTGTCATAGTTTAACCCCAGCCGGCAACTAAGCACCACAAAGCTTCTTGCTCACTCTCCTCTGGTGGGGTGGGGGACAGAATCAGAAGAGTAAAAATGAGAAAACTTGTGGGTTGAGATAAAGACAGTTTAATAAGGAAAGCAAAAGTCATGCATGCAAGCACAGCAAAGCAAGGAATTCATTCACTACTTTCCATCGGCAGTCAGGTGTTCAGCCATCTCCAGGAAAGCAGGGCTCCATCACGTGCAACGGTTACTTGGGAAGACAAACACCATCACTCCAAACGTCCCCTCTTCCTTCTTCTTCCTCCAGCTTTATATGCTAAGCATGACATCATATGGAATGGAATATGCCTTTTGTCAGTTTGGGTCAGCTGTCCCGGCTATGGTCCCTCCCAACTTCTTGTGCACCTGGCAGAACATGGGAAGCTGAAAAAAAAAGTCCTCGACTACTGTAAGCACTACTTAGTAACAACTAAAACACCAGTGTGTTATCAACATTATTCTCATCCTAAATCCAAAACACAGCACTATACCAGCTACTAGGAAGGAAATTAACTCTATCCCAGCCAAAACCAGGTCAACATTGAGCCATTGCCTGTAACTCTTTGGACACGGCCATCCAACCAATTCCTCATCCAACAGTCCATCCACCAAACCCATATCTCTCCAATGTAGAGGGAAGAATGTTGTGGGGGACTGTACCAAAGGCCTTACAGAATTCCAGGTTGATGACATCCGTAGCTCTTCCCTTGTCCACTGATGCAGTCACTCCAGAAGGATCCTTCCAGAAGGATCTGTTCCATGATCTTACCAGGCACAGAGGTGAGGCTGACTGGTTGGTAGTTCCCAGGGTCCTCCTATTTACCCTTTATAAAAATGGGCATGATGTTTCCCTTTTTCCAGTCACTGGGGACTTTACGTGACTGCCATGACTTTTCAAATACGATGGAGGCTGTCTTGGCAATTGCATCAGCCAATTCCCTCAGGGCCCTGGAATGCATCTCGTTGGGTCTCAAGGACTTATGTATGTTCAGGTTCCTCAGGTGGTCTTGAACCTGATCTTCACTTCTGATGGGAGGGATTTCATTCCCCCAGTCCCTGCCTTGAAGTTAAGGGGCCTGAGTGATATGGGAAGAGAGATTATAACTGAAAACTGAGGCCAAAAAAAAAAAATTGTTGAGTACCCCAGCCTTCTCCATGTTGGTTGTCACTACTTCTTCTGTCTTATTTATCAGGAGGGGAACATTTTCTTTAATCTTCCTTTTCTGGCCAGTGTAGCTGTAGAAGCCTTACTTACTGTAAGTTGAACGTCTCTGTTTCATTACTGGTAGACAGAGCTATGGGTACCAAAACCTTCTAAACTAGCATTTCTTTGGCAGAATAAAACTTCAAAGGGTAAAGGCTACCTCATTCTCATCAGTAAATATCTACCCAGAAAAACTAAATAAACTATTTAAAGATCTTCTGAGGTCAGAAAAAAAGTTGTTTTACTTCCTTTTTATACATATTTAATTAGTGAACTGAAAATATTTAAATTACTGTGACAGATTTTAAAGCAGATTTCTTGAGTTGCAGGATAATTCTTTATTTTTTTCTTGTTAAAATCGTTAAAGCATAATAGTCTTAGACCATTGTGGGCAAAGGAGGCTCAAGTCAGGAGATTTTACTTAATTGAATTTACGTCCAGGTACTACCAAATTCTGATGACTTCATAAGGTATTAGGAAAAAAAAGACCATAATTAAAAAAAAAAGAAACACTTAAGTAAATATATTTCCTTCTCCAGGCTCGACAAAAGCCACAGACCTCTCTTCCTCCCTTCATAATTTCACTTTTCCTGTTTTTACTGCAGGTTACACTTAGTTTGACCAAATGCACGCATCTTTTTTCTCCCCCATGGCTGCCTCTCTTTCCTAAATACATGTGAACTGGAATCTCAAGGGCTCCCGTCTGGCTGCAGTATTGGGAAGCAATGGACTTTCACAAGGGTGTTGGAGTCACCTACACTTGGCTGTGACCTGCTCAGGGCAGCTCAGGGTCTCCTCTACACAGGGGATTCTGTAGCCCCCAGCAACCCAAATGCACTACAGTACAAGTTAAACCCAGTGCAAATGTATAGCAGATGCTGGTTTTTTTCTCACCTCATTAGACTGTTTCCTTGTAGACCTGATGATATCAGCATACTCATGAATATACAGAAGAGAAGCACACACCATCTAGGTGTTGGCCTACACATGAATGACTTGTAATCCATTACTCCACTAAATGGTTGATCTCAGGAAAACAGGCTAAAAAAGTTTCCCTAAACTGTGTTTCTGAAATAATGTACATCAACTTTAGCTTTTAAAAGCTCCAGTGTAGGAACAAAGGTTGTTGGATTTTTCATTTTTTGGTGTTTTGGGGTTTTTTTGGTTTGGGTTTTCCCCCCCCATATTTGTTTCCTTGTGTTCCTTAGGCTCTACTGCTATATTCTATTTCCCAAATTTGTTGGCCTATGGAAGTCTATCAACATACAAAATTTCAGGGAGATCAGTAATGGGCACTGCAGACACTACACACTCTGCAGCCTGGTAGAGCAATAAAGATGAATGTTTTGTAGACAACTTGGAAATTAATTCCTGCAGTACTGTAGATCAGGAACTATCCCCAAATTACATTTTGCAATATTCTGTTCTCAGGTCTGTTCAGTAAAATCTTCAGCTCCTCTTGCTGCTCAAAGTTGTTGGAGCAGTCAATATACCTGTTACTTACATGAGTTATGTAGTCATCTGAAATCTGAATACCTGAAAGGTAGCTGCTTAGTATCCAAGACTAAAGTTGGCTACTTCTATATGAAAGGGAAGGACTCTCAGGTTGTTTATATGAAATACATCTGTACATAAGCGTGATTTCTCATTCTTCTCTTCAGCTTAAGTAGAGGGGAGTCATGACATACAATCAATTTCTTCAATTTGCTGAGGGCAGTTACTGCTCAATCTTTCTGCCTCTCATTTTCTTATTCTAAATGATGAATATAACACATCTGCCTGCCTTACAGTCTTTACTCTATGGCTACCGTACTAATGAAACTTCTCTTTTTGGATGTAAAACATGAATATTTGGGTTTTGTTCAGGGAACTCTGAGTGGAAGGATTACAGAGATGAACTTGCATGCTAGTAGATTTTCCTGAGTCTTTCCTTTTCACCTAAAAATTGAAATATTGGGCAGTCTATTGTGCCTGAGCTACTGGAGATCTGTTTAAGAATGTATTTAGTTGCTATTCCTCTTAGCATGTTTCACATATCAGGCTAGTAAGTAGCATTCCCTTCACAAGGCCCCAAGAGTACAGAATACATTTCATAAGTGGGAAGAAACCCCCTCTAAACGCTATAAATGAAACACAACTTTACGAAACCAAAAAGTACTCCAAATGGTGCACAGTACTGAAACTGTATTCTGTGCAGTTCTGTTTCACTGCAGTTGCTCTATAATCTCTTAAGCAGTGGTTTCAGAGAATTGTAAATGATTTTTTCCCCTATTTTAATGATCATATGTGGTACATTAGAATAATTTTAACCAGTAAGAAAGCTAAAGTCTGTATTGAGTAGTTCTGCTTCAGTTTATGGCTGCATCTTTAAAAGTACTCTGAAGGTGTTTTAGATTTGATCCAAAGGATAAACTACTACAAACCTCTAAAATAAATGTTTATATTACACAGCCAGTGCATAAAAGGAAGTTCGGCTGACCCAGTCTTGACTAATACTGAACATTAGTAAAGTCAATGAGTATTTAAGCGAAATATTAATACCATTATGTTGAATGTAGATGTAATGTTAAGATGTTAAGATCATCAATAAAAACCCAAAAATTTATTTGTGAAAGTGTATTCTAGAGATCATATGAAAAATACTGAATAGAAGACTCTATACAGAGATAGGTAATTCAGAGCATTGTCAGAAATTCAAGTATGTTTTCAGGTAGTGCAGCTGGGACTGTCCAGAATGGAGGAGGAAGGCACTGACAGCTGAATCCTTGGGAGTCAGTACTGGGAAAAAAAAAAAAAAAAAAAATCCAGTGTCAACCTATTAACAGTTCTGGTTTTAGGTCACTCTAGTGCAGTTATTTGTGATGCAGAACATCATGGTAATTCCATTGTTCTATGTGAGTTCAGGGATTTCCCTTTAGAGCACCATTTAAATAAACTGTATGTCGAGTTATACAAAATTGTTTAAGTATTTCTACAATTGCTTGCCTGTTAGAGCAATGACCTAACTTTCAGTTTAAAATTTGGGGGCAAAATCTTTTCACCAAACATTTCTTCATCAAGCTAAGAGGATTCTCTGTCTGTGCATTTGCCTATAGCCGTACTGCTTGCCAGGCTCATACTTTATAGACACAGTCTCTGCATTTACATCTCAGAGTTCTATCCAACAGAGTAAATTTTTGTCACATTAAAATGATACATATTTTTCTACATAAAACACCCCTGATTAAAAATTAAGTCCTTTTCAATTACAGCCATAGATTG
>WAAD01026581.1:108246-169395 GCA_013389945.1 Fregata magnificens | reverse complement strand
GGGAATGGGGGTTGCGGTCGGTTCATCACATGTTGTTTCTGCTGCTCCTTCCTCCTCAGAGGGAGGACTCCTCGCACTCTTCCCCTGCTCCAGCGTGGGGTCCCTCCCACGGGAGACAGTCCTCCACAAACTTCTCCAACGTGGGTCCTTCCCACAGGCTACAGTTCTTTATGAACTGCTCCAACGTGGGCCCCTTCCACGGGGTGCAGTCCTTCAGGAACAGACTGCTCCAGCATGGGTCCTCCGCGGGTCACAAGTACTGCCAGAAAACCTGCCTCAGTGTGGGCTGCTCTCTCCACGGGTCCCCAGGTCCTGCCAGGGGCCTGCTCCAGCACGGGCTTCCCATGGTGTCACAGCCTCCTTTGCGCATCCACCTGCTCCAGCGTGGGGTCCTCCACAGGCTGCAGGTGGATATCTGCTCCACCATGGACCTCCCTGGGCTGCAGGAGGACAGCCTGCCTCACCGTGGTCTTCACCATGGGCTGCAGGGGAATCTCTGCTCCGGCGCCTGGAGCACCTCCTCCCCCTCCTTCTTCACTCACCTTGGTGTCTGCAGAGTTGTTGCTCTCACATATTCTCACTCCTCTCTCCAGCTGCAATTGCGTGGATGTGTTTGTCCCCCCTTCTTAAATATGATATCACAGAGGTGCTACCACTGTCGCTGATGGGCTCGGCCTTGGCCAGCGGCGGGTCCGTCTTGGAGCCGGCTGGCATTGGCTCTATCGGACATGGGGGAGGCTTCTAGGAGCTTCTCACAGAGGCCACCCCTGTAGCCCAGCCGCTACCAAAACCTTGCCACGCAAACCCAATACAAGTGGACTCTGCTTTCACTGATTCTGTAACTAAGGTTCCCCCACCTGTCTGTGCTCCTGCGTTGGGGCAATGAGAATAACTCACCACCCTCCACACCTCTGCACATTGCTTGTTGCTCTGGGGTGTTTCAGGATCAGACGGGAAAGGAGGTTTCCCTGAACATCACTCCCTTCTCTGTGTGTGGAGCTGGATACAGAATCCCTCACTACATAGCGGCAGCTGGAGTCCAGCTCCCTTGGTCTGCCCAGGTTCACAGCTTTCCAAGATCCGGAGGTTGTGTCCTCAGGGGCAGTATTAGCCAGCACAGGGGCCTTTGAAGACCTGGCCCCGAGACTGGGGCAGCCCAAAGCAATGGGTTTGCCCACCTTGTTCCAGCTGCAGTGCTTTTGTAGGTGGAAAGCCGTGTGGGAGAGGCCAGCACTCGTACATCTGGGGAGGTGGCAGTGCTACTCCATGGGATGTAATGTGAGAGCCCACCTGGCTGCCAGGGCTCTGCCAGGCATGGCTGGGAAGGGAAAGGCTCCTCCTCTTGTGCCTGCTGGTCAGTCGTCCAATTGCCAGCTAACAGTGCTGCCCCCCACCCACTTCTGCAAGCTCAGGCTGACCAACGCCTTCAAGAGATCCCTCTCCATTGAGCTGATGTTTGGAGCACAGCAAGGCACCTTCCTGAGCACCAACAAGGCAGAGGCAGGTGTTACCAGCAGCATGAGGCGGCTGGAGAGCTGCGCTGTGGCAGAGGTGCGGTTCTTCAGGCACATGGACAGCCATGTCACACACGACAGCTTCCACCTCAAATGCCTACAGCTCTGCACCTGGATCCCAGTGAGCACAGGCTTTTCCACCCATGCCCTGAAGCCCCCTGTGATGCACCTACGGCCCCCCAGTACAGCTGGCCAAGCCAGGACTGGCACCTGAATCCTGTCTGGTACTGCCATAAAGGAAGGGACGTCAACAAGAGCTGAGGGGAGCAGAGGTGTAAGACAGCTGTGAAAGTCTTCAAGGCTCAGTCTAGGGGCCCCCAAAACTGGAGTCTTCATATTGTCCTCACCTGCCCAAAGTGATAGCGTAAAAAGAAAGTAAAAAGGAAATTTAGCACAGAGAAGAAAATAGAAACTGGATCTAAAAAAGGACTCTGAATACACCAATTCATGTTTTGGGGCCAGACTGGCAACATCTTCTCATTGGAGTCAAATGCATAAAATCATAGACTTGTTTAGGTTGGAAAAGAATGTTAAGGTCATCGAGTCCAACAGTTAACCACCACTACCAAGCCCACCACTAAACCATGGCCACCTCTCCTTCCTTGCCTATCCCTCCTGAAGGGTTTATAGCCATCCATTGCAGCACTCCAGTTGTGTGATTCATCCCACCATGTTTCTGTGATTGCAATTCCATCATAGTTTTCCAGTTGCACAATGGCTTCCAACTCCTCCTGTTGGTTGCCCATGCTGTGTGCATCAGTGTAGATGCACTTCAGTTGAGCTATTGATCCTGCCACCTTTTTGTGGGGAGAAGCCCTGTTTCCAATGTGACTGTTCTCAAGTGCTTCCGTGGTTTCTAATGCATCAACAACCCTCATGTCTTTGCTGCTGCATGGAGCTCCATCCCCTACCCCCACTGAGGTGGCTACGGTGCTGCGCGCATGAGCAAAGAGACATTTAAAATGTGCTCCAGTGTACTCAGCACATCGTGGAGCAGACCGAAGGACCTTGCTAGCACACTGTCCCTCAAACATTGGTGTGCTGCCCCATGGCTTATCACTAGCGAGCCTGGTTTTATCCCTTTCGCCATTCAAATCTCGTTTAAACCTCTTGCAATGAGCCCTACTAACTCCTGCGTAAAGATCCTTTTCCCCCTTTGAGAAAGGTGTACCCCATCTGTCGCTAGCAGGCCTGATGTCGTGTAGACCAACCTGTGATCAAAAACCCAAAATTCTGCCAGCAACCTCAGTCATGGAGCCAGGTATTGATCAGCTGGATCTTCCTGTTTCTTCCAACATTGTTCCCCGCAACTGGAAGGATAGAGGGAAAAACTACTTGCGCTCCTGATCCCTTAACCAGTCATCCCAAGGTCCTGAAGTCTCTTTTGATTGCCCTTGGACTTCTTATTGCAACTTCCTTGCTGCCTACATGAAAAAGCAGTAATGGATAATAATCCAAGGGCCGTACCATGGTAGGAAGTTTTCTCATCACATTTTTAACCCAGGCCCCAGGGAGGCAGCAGACTTCCCTAAGCAAAGCATGTGGTCAGCATATTGGGCGTTCTGTTCCCCTCAGAAGACAGCCTCCTATGACAATAACCTGCCTTTTCTTCTTAATGGAAGTGGTTTTGATGCAGGCATAGGCTGACTTAACCTTGGCAACACCTCCAACCGAGATGAACCATCATTCTCATCATTGTTTAGTTCCACTGGCACTGCCTCGTACCTATTGTACAAGGGTGCTCCCTAGCGGTCATTTTTTTTTGGGGGGGGGGGAGGGGAGGGGCTTGGCTGCTGTTGCTCCTGTCCCTGTCCAGGTCACCTCAGCCACTGTCATGGGGGCTGCGGGCTCCTGGTGGGTCTCTCCGCTCTCCTGAGGTTTCCCCGGTTCAGGAAACTCACCTGTACACCGCGACCCCCTGCTCCGCTGCGGATCCCACCAGCATCACAGATGCTCGCACCCAGAAAGAGACATGTTGTCCACGTCCCCTCCCCACTGTATATTTTTGACAGAGTGGGATTTCTCATCAAGCAAGTACAAGTGAAGATCAGCAGGTATCACTGCAGGGGAAACTAGTAGAGGGAGATGGAGTAAGAACCTAATTCATTTTTAGAGGAGCTTGACAAAATGGATAATGAAACAGATTTTGTGATTCCAGAAGATCAAATGCCATAAACCAGGAGAGTAGAGCCAGGATTAGGTCCTCAGCACAATTTCCCAACCTGAGCTGGAGGCCATCACCTCCAGGACTCAGATGCAGTAAGAAATGCATCATTCACATCGTTCCCTCCCTGAGGGCCCTGCAGGTGAGAGAGCGTCACTATTAAACCATTAATCCTGTCCCAACTTCTCCTTGGAA
Source organism: Fregata magnificens (assembly GCA_013389945.1). Lineage (NCBI taxonomy): Eukaryota > Metazoa > Chordata > Aves > Suliformes > Fregatidae > Fregata > Fregata magnificens. Next base: position 165,522 of record WAAD01026581.1, on the reverse strand, counting down.
GTCTTTCAGAGCAGCCTTTTCTTGCTCCTCAGCTGCTGTCCCCGATGCATCCCAAATTTCCTTCTTCTGCCCTGTAAAGCCCCCCTCGCTGTGCGGCTCTGCCCAGATTTGCTTTTTGCAACCCTGCATTGGGTGCATGCTATCACTGTGTTGGCAGGGCCAGCAGGGCTGGGTGGCACAGGTAAATGGATCCCATCGAAACTAAACCCTGAGCAAACTAGTCCAACCTTGAAAATATTTTTTGCTTGGGGAGGGGACTGAATTTGAGCATTTATTGTTTTTATTATCCTACTCACCTCTCCATTCCAGACACAATGCTTTAAATGTTCACGTGATTTTCCCATGCTTCTGGCTGGAAAGCAACCTGAAGACATTTAAATATTTTGGTGGGAACCTGTAGAAATTTCATTCAAGCCGTGCTACTGCCAAGCAATGCCAAGGAAGGATGCTACGTTGTGACAGATGAGGGAAATCAGGCTTCCTTGTTTCTACAAGGTTAAAAAGGACTATAGCCCTGTGTGTAGAAGAAACAAATATGTATACCCCAGCTAAGCAAGGCAAAGCTACCCTTAAGCGATGGCACAAAAGTTCAGTGAGATAATCACATTAGCATTACTGAGCTAGCCATGCATGTGAAGCACAATACAGCTCCTATTTCCTATTTGTCTGCATTATGAATCTAAAATATTCATATTTTATTGTCCTGCATTGACAGGAAACTGTTAGAACAGAAGAATGGCTTCCTTCTGTCTAGAGTTTCATGTCTTATATAGTGCAAGCTTGAATGGCAAGCAGAATTAATCAGGTTCTCAACTTCACTTTATCCAAGGTTATTCACACCAGCAGTCCTTAAACAGAGCTGGGGATGGAAGTCTGGTGTCCTTTCCGTTGGCTTGGATATATATATTCCACCTGCTCAAAAAATCCTAAGGGAATTGAGTAGTCAATTCTTGTGCAGTTTCAGTAGGATTTTAAGATTTAACTTATTTATTTAATGCCTCTCTGAAAAGGCTACATTCAAACCATGATGAGCATCTGGCTGAAGCCTGCTCTGATCTGACAGCGCCCTTCAGCCCTGTGCCGGTGCTGATGGCACCTACCGAAACAGAGATGCAGTCCCCACCCAGTGCTACTGGAAAGCAGGCTTTGGGGAATATTAGCTTGGGACAAAATGTCAGATGTATCTGAAACACTATTCATGCTTTAACAACCTTTGGTATTTCCCTGCATGTTTGTAAAGGACAGCCAGCCAAAGACTAGAAATGCAATCTGTTCTTTGTGCGACATCCCGTTCTGAGGGCCTGCTGGAAAACCCAGGGGAATTTCTGTACTGCCTTCCTGGGTTTTGACTCGGGAAGCAGGAGTTTCCCCTGCCATTGGTCCCCCAAGCAGTAGCTGCTGTGGCTCCTTGTCAGTGTCAAGGGGGAGAAGCTGTGTGTGCTCTCCATGGAAAGGGATTCCCTGACATCATGCACGGCGGTCCCTGAGCACAGGTAGCCACAAGGAGCGTGGTGGCCGCCTCCTTTACAGGGAATTACAGAAAGCAGCTTTGCCTCAAGAGCTCAGCATGGCGAAGGGCCCAGAGTAACCTGCTGTGCTGCCTGTCACACCTGCCAAAAGGAAGCTGTAAGGAAAACAAGCGACTTTCAATAAAGCCTGGGCGTTCACTTGGAAATAAAGAAAACAAGCACAAAGCAGGCAAGGAGCCCTTCTCAGGCTGTGTGTCGCTGCTCCCTGTGGTCACACTGTCGCCAGTCTCCCCTAGAACGGGGTCCATTTGACCACAACAATCCACTGCAAGGTGTGGCCAATGGGCCCCACAGAGAACTGAGTGCTAAGGGACCCCACTAAAATAAAAGATTCCTTAAAAAAAAATAGGGAATTATTTTACAATTGTTTTCTGGTTGCTGAAATTGCTGTTGGAAGCTGCTTTTCCTCCAGGACCTTGCAGAGCCCCTGCTCACTTCAAGTGAGGAGGAAACTCCCTGCTCTGGTGGTCTTCATGGACCACCAGCCAGTCTCCATCCCCTCTGTCTCCTCCACAAAAGCAGGAGTGGCATGGGCTCTTCAGCCCATGTTTTCCATGGGATTTCCTGCCCCACTGACTCCCCTGGGAACAGGCTGCAGACTTATTGCACAACTTCAATGTGAAGTCATGCAGTCGTGACTACCCGCAAATGCCTTCAACCCACAGTCTTCACTGTTCTTCCTTTACCTCTTCTTAGTTTGCAAGAAGTCATAGTAGAAGAGAGGGGGAGGAAAAAAGATTATTTCTGTGAAGCCATCTGAGTTACCTAATGGTTTTATGGATTATGTTGCTAGGAAGGAAATACCCCTAAAAAGCAGTACTCTGCATCCCTGAAGGTTTTAACCTCTTTTCAAATAAACCTGATCACCATTGCATGGGGACTGTAACAGCTCTGGGAGGACGGACTACTCCAATAGCATGTTTTAATGACAACATAAAATAATTAATTTATTTTTTTAGAGTGCATTTCACAAACTCAGCTGCCATACTACAACCCAGCAAATCAAAAGTCTTTCTCTATGCCTTGTGTTGGTTGCTCAGTTTCCACATGCTTCTTGAAAAATCTTGTTGGATCCCCACATGACTTGGTTGACACATTATGTGTTTAAATTAGTACTTAAAGAGATTACTTAAAGTTTATTGCTCTTATCTTTGTCATTCACTGGGTGTGCCTGTCCCTTCCTCCTTTTTGTCTGCTGAATGAAGCTGTCTGGAACACAGCTTTACCACAGCAGGGCATTTGCAACAGCAGCAGAATAAAAGCAGCAAATTTTTTTCTAATCTCTCAGTCCACTTCATCATCTTCCATCAATGCAAACCTACCAAATTTGAAGTTTAGAAATACATCCAATAACAATTTCTTCCTACAGCACAAACCCAAACTATTAAGGCAAACTAGCAATTATTCTTCCACACTAACATCAACATAAAGCAGATTAGAAGAAATAAATGCACAAGAGTGCAGTTCTTTTATGATTATGCACCCTTAATCTTCAGAAGATGGTTAATTACATTTTAAGCAGCATAAGAGCCCTAACGTATTTGTATGTTAATAAAAATTCTCACCAGGGGTTTAAATCTAACAGGTATTCACAGGTATAACTAATGGCATTTTTCAGTAATGCTGTGAAAAAATATGCCTGTAAGTTAGTAGCTTCACACAGGAAACTGCTGGGAGTTTTTAATTTACTCTCTAACTATTCTCCTAATCATTCTCTTATCATGCTGGGATGGCTAAATGCATACAGATTATAATGATGGTGTGCACCCACCATAGCAGTGTTAGCAATGACATTTGTCAGTGTTTGAAGTTGGGCTGCTGCAATCAGAGCTCTGCAGCTGAGGGAAGAAGGGAAATGAACGGGGATGACACTGCAGCCCTGCAGTTTCACAAGAACTCGTGTTTGCTCATTTAAGGCTTATTCCAGTTCTGAAAGGGATTAGTCTCTACCCAGCACAGGCCCAAATATCTCTGTGATTCAGAATTTTTAGGACTACGTGTTAACTATGTCATGCTCAGAGATGTTAAAGGTCCAAAGAGACTTCTTTCCTAGAAATCCTCATAAGTGAAGACAGAGCCTGTCATTTATCTCTGCTTTCAACCTCTGGGAAGCCAGAGCACTGGTGTTCGAAGTGGAATCTGTATTCTTTATCCAGATTCACTCCTTGGAAATTTCAGCTCCAGACAGTCCAGGATTTTGGCTAGGGTAAGATCTAGCCTGATTCAGGGTCAAAACCCTCTTTGCTTCCAACCCAAGGCAGCTCCAGCAAAGCAGAAGGCATGAGCTTTGAGTGGTCCCACTTCTGGGAAAGACATAGCTTACCAAAACGGGAGGCACATGCCTTCCTCCTGGGTTCACCCACTGCCCAGGGGGAGAGAGGGACTCATTTCATTCACTGAACGGCACCAGAACAGAGCAAGCTCAGGTGAATGAGTATCATGGGGAAAGGGGAAAAGCGGGTGCTATTGACGTTTCCTGCAAGTGCTGAGGTCAGTGGCCACAGGCTTTGTCCTTCCCTCGGGTGTGTTTATTCTGTTGGTTGACCAGCATCATGCCAGTTTCCTCTGCAGGAGCCACCTGAGTTTCAGGAAAAAAAAGCTTTACAGATCAACTTTATTTTTCTCTAGTAGTTGGTCATTTCTTCCCACAGTGGATTTTCTTCATGTCTACCTCCCAATGCAGACATTGTCATTCCGAAATATCCCCAGGGCATAAAAGATAATTTAGGAAAGGAGGAAAGAGCTGAACTTTTGAAATATGTTGCCTAATTATTAGTATTCCTCATTCTAAGCCTTATTTGTGGCAAGGATGACTCATTGCCCTTGAACACCCACTGCCTATCTGTTTCCTCTAATGTTGCTTTCCTTTTTGATTTTCCGGATACGGATAGCTGACTGCTTATCTATTCCTACCATTAAAATGATGCATAACTACCGCATTTTGTGGATGGAAACATTATGGACACTGAAATGTCATCACAGCCCCATTTGCTCATCTGCTGTTATTTACTTTCCAGAAGACAATATTCAGTACACAGGCACACACAATGCAGAAGTCAGCACAACATTCATCACATTGGTATCAGGACGTACAACGCATGCTGCCACTGATCAACTGAAACAGTCTGGGCTGGGCAATTTACAGAGCTCCCCATCTCCCTTCAAGCTCTGTACAAATTTCCCCTGGCTGAGACGTTGTAGCTCTGGAAAGGAGCCAAGGCATGGTTACCTGCCAATGGGAGTGGTTCCCAAAACAGGAGGATATAGAGGTCCACTGTCAGAGTGACCTTCCTCTCTGGTGGATACAACTGTGCACTGGTTTCCTCCAAAGCCTGCCAGTGCCACCACTGCACTCAGTGCTCCCTGGGAGGTTTGCACAGCACTCCCTGGGGCACCAGCCTGTGTCATGGCCTCAGATCCCTTCCACTGGTGAGGCTTATTGTGGATGCACATGAAGCTCTGTCTAGAATGAGAAGACATCTCTGGAAAAGCATCCTGAAGTCCTGCTATACAGTCAGGTCATATGAAGCAAATGCCCAGCTATCCAAAAGCATGTCCCAGGGATACCAGTAGTGTAGCCCAACAGGGCCCTTCAGTCCAGGGCTTGAAACCAGAAGCCACAATACCTTGCATCTGTGCATTATCATGTGTTATGCCCTTTATAAACACCCTGCAAAAGTTGCCCCTACCCAGGAGAGTTTCCACTTCAGTGATGGAAGTCAGCAGATGAACACTGCATACCTCCCTCTCTCTTATTGCTTCTCTGGAACCCACCCTCAGCCACTTCCTGAGAAAAAAATTCCTGGATTAGCTGGATCTTTGGTGGCCGTTCTGATGTGCTTAATGCCACAGATTTCTGGGAAAGGCCAATGGAAAATCTCAGCTATTAGAGGGTGATGGAAAGTGAATTTTGTAGTTTGATGAAACTTTTCTGTCTCACGTTTCTTTCTTCTTATTGATTCAGCCTTCTTTCAGTCAGCATCCATGATCTGTCAAAACTTCTGGCTTCACATTTGCATCAAGATGCTCCTCATCCCAGAGCAGAAAACTACCATGTAATGCTGAAAAAGAGCACAACACCACTCACAAAAAGGTACGGGGATGATAGCAAACAAACATTGCTGCTTGGAGAGCACGGGGGGTGGTAAGCAGCTGGCTGCAAGGTGAAGGGATCTGGGATGAATCCTCAGCCGGTGCAAGACTGGGGCTCAGCCCAGCTGCTCCCCTGAAGCCAGATCTGCTCCAAATAGCTGTTTCCTTTTCTTTCCACATGGTTCTGAATTTTTTTATCTTTTTCTTTCGGTGCCCTTTTCAAACAGGGAGCTTTGCCATATGGAAATTCACAATTACACCAGCTTGTAGTTGCCTCATATCTGCCACATAAAACAAAGCAAGTCACTCCCAACATCTGGAGGCAGCTGGCTGGAGAGGTCAGATCCAGCTTCAAACAGCGTTCACGTTTGTTGGGATTGTCCTCCAACCCCAGTTCACACATCTGTTTTCACACAACCAGAATGAAAAGTTTGTAAGGTTTACAAGAGCTGCCTCAGTGCAGGAATGAGGAATGGCTTTGCCAGGTCAGATCAGAGACCCACCAGTCCCTGCGTGCCCCCTCCAACCTGGCCCAGAGCAGACGGACACAAAGGGAAGAGGATATGGATGTTGCAAGCAGGTGGCTGTTCTTCCTCGGTACCTAGTATTTGAGGTCAAATAATTCAGTCAGATATACATTCATTTCTTGCAGTGGAAGGGAAGGCACAGAAAGTTGCTCACCCAAAGGTAAAACAAATTTCTGATACTGTATGCATTCACAAGCGCCATTCAGAAAACTTCTGTCTTAAATCAACAGCTACTGCCCCAGTCCCAGGTCAGAGCCACATGTGTGCTACCTATGATAAGAGGAGAAAGAGATGGTCTTCACCCTTAGAGTCAAGAGGGTGGAAATACTCACTGTGTGAGGGGCTGCGAGCACCAATGGGAATCCTGATTCAGCTTTTCCTTAGCACAGCATGGATGCTGTGAACCACCACTGGGCTAACAGGCAGGGACAAGACTGGAAAGAGCGTTGGTGATGGACTTAAGTGCTCAGGCTGGCTCTTCTGCCTGCTCTTGACCTCCTGCTTCAGGGGCTGAACCTGAATCTCCTGATTGCAAACGACTTGGCTTTGTGAGCACCCCTGTGTGGAGTCTTCGTGGATATGGATGTGTGCAGAGGACTGGGAATAAAAATACTGGAAACATAAGGTTTTTGCAAAATATTCCATATTGGATATCAGTTTTACTAATCTTAAGGTTGGATTGCTGGTGTTCAGGGTAGCATGTCATGATGACTTAGAGCAATTTCTTACCACTTGCAGACACGACAAGGGGATTTTCAGTTGTGCAAAAACTTCACCTGAGTGTAAGCTGTGATCTGGAAACCTCCAATCCACACAAGAAAGAGATTTGATTGTGACACCTAGAGAGCAAGAGGATGCACATATCCCATTTGCATCCCACCACCCTGCTCCAGCTGGGTGTAAATAATTCCTTCCTTCTCCTGGGGGGTCCTTCCACTCTCACCTTCCTTTCACAACCCTTTGGCTGTTATCTGGAAATTTGTGAAATGACAGAGTCAGGAAACGCGGGGTCAGCTCCAGTCTTGCCAGAGATTTGCCATGACTCTGAGCAGGTTGCTTAATCTTATATCAGTACCACAAGTGATGAATGCCTCATTGGTACCATATTAATCTGTAATGAAAGCTTCACATAAGGATTACAGGATTAAGCTACTTCAGCAACAGAATATTCTTCATCTGGATGATCCCTTTGTTCCAAGAGCCTGTGTGTATTATTGCCATTTTCACATTTGTTCATTACTTGGAGGAAACACCTTTTGTCCCTTAGTAAGCTCAGGCATACATTTTCCCCTGCCATGCTCCCCCATGCTATTATTTTTAAATCTAAATTCATTTTCTAAAGGTTAGGACATGTTGTATAATTAAAATCAAGTTGGCAGCAAAGAACTATTTCATTCACTACAGCTCTTCTCACTGTATAATCCTCCAGCTGGAAAGTGGGTGGGGAATTTGAAGGGATCTCGTACTTACCGGCAACAGCAAGGCCAAGGTCATAGACATGACTACTGACACTGGATGTTCATTGTGACACTTGTCATGGGAAGTTAATTTTTCAGAAGTTTTATTCAGTACTTTCTGAAAATGAGATTCTGTAAAGTAATTCCTATGAGCACCCCAAAATCACAAATCACTTCTGTAAGTCATGACTTTTGCACTCACACTGAGAATTGCACAGGGTAAGAAAACTAGATACTGCTCAGCACTTCCACTACCACTAATTTTTCTTTTCTGCCTTTTAACTTCCTTCTGTTATATATGAAGTAGCTCCATTCTCCTTGCAGACTCCTTCCCAATATCTTGTAAAAGTAAATGAACTTTAAAATTGGAGGTGGTTCTCCAGAGAAGTAATTCAGCAATAATTCAGGCTACAGAAGTTCCCAAGTCTGTAATTTATTGATTTAGCTAACAGTTTGTACTGTCTAGATAACAGTTTCCTATCTTATTACCCTGTGTTTTCATTATATCCAACCTGTCTGGTAGAAGGAATATCAATCTTTGGCAGCTCACAGTTGCTAACAGTAGCTGTTAAATAGCTCTAAACTTGTCTTTACTTCATTTTGGAGTCTCTCAAAGTTTCCTGATGTGGAGGGTTGGCAGAGAGTTAAAAAGATTTACTTTTCTTCCTGAGGAAAACAACAACAACAAAAAATTTTGATCTTCACTTTCGTCTCCAAAAGAGAGACAGACGGTTCTGCATTTCTGGTGCTTGCGCAAAATCCTCAGCTGCACTTCCCATCCAGACTGCAGAAGGGTGTTTGTCATGTCACCCCTCCCTCTCCGTAGCAATAAATGCAGATGATGTGTGGTTGCATAGTAGACAGAGTAACAGAAAGCATCAATGCACTTTATGATGCTTGGCAAGCAAGACAGACTAGATCTTACTGCGTTTTTAAGACAGACTCGATGTTGATTGCTCACACCTGTGGCTGAGAAAAGGTTCCCCAGGTCAGAGCTGCTAAAATTGGACCTGTAAAGAGGAAAGTGTGAGGAGAGCGAGAATAATACAACCCAAATGTTGGGTATATTCGGATTTGTGAAAAAACTTTGTTTCAACAATAGTCACAAGCATTTTGTTCTTGGTTTTGGAGGGTATTTGAATGATTAGGCAGCTAAAAGGCTTGCAAACAGTGGCTGTCTAAATTGCAAAGGAAAAAAAACAGGTGGTGAATTCAGAGTTCACATACATGTTGCAGTACTGACACATGCATCAGGAGTGCTCTTGTGCTCTTACAGAAACACTTGTCCCATGCTACACACAGGAACAACACAGGAACCAGAAAAAACCCTCATGACTCAGCTCACCAGTCACACCTCAACAAATGCTGAATGCTTGTTGTCTGTTCACAGAGAAAACAAAGACATTTTTAGGCAAGAACAACAAATAAGCCCTTCTTCAATTTGTCAGTTACTGCAAACTAGTTACTTAGCTCAGTTTATCAGCTCAGACCTGGCTCATCCGATGAAGAACTGAAAGAAGTCAATGACACAATATTCAGCAGGTATTTAGGGACCACTTGTCCCATATGGCTAATGCATGCATTAATAAGGAGGTCTCTTCAGAACAAGGAGAACACAGGACCTGTAAGTCCCATGAGAAAGAAAGTTTACAAGCTTTCCTTTGCACTGATGGAGAAGCGGTTATCTGTCTGACTTTGTATGAAACCAATAGCTGTTTCTTCTTCGTTATGGGCAACAGCACTATTTTGTAAGAAATACACCAACCTAGATCAATGACATCTCCTGATGGACCTACCTGACCAGATTAGCCTAATTTTTCCCAAGAAAATCCTACGTATTCTTCTACCTTTAAACAGATGACATTGTTAGAGCTGAGGCTTTGCCCCCATGCAGGGTCTGGCTCTACCATCACTCATATCTTACTGTCAGAGCAGACCTCTTGGATTTCCTATTTTTGGGACATGCCACATGAGTAGGGAGGCTGTAAAGGGGTCTGCACAGATGGTCTACACTCATGTGTAGTGACCATCCCCTCGCCAGAGCCCAAATAGTCCCTGATATCACCTCCTCTGGCCCGTCTTCTGTACAACCCCCTGGACTAAAAGCCACACAGAGCTCCTTAACCTTTCCAGTGTGCCAAAAGAAAGAAAATAGGTTCCTCTGTCTCCTCCTCCATTTCCTGAGCTGTGTGATGATCAAGTGACTGTTCTGCTCTTTCTGCCATCATTTAGAGCCTGAGGACCACAGGAGTCTAGACACATTAGCATTGTGATGTCGAGATCACAGACTATATCAATTAGTGCACTGGTTTCAGCCCATGTATCCCAGAAGGCAGCAGATACCTCTTCCTAGACCATATCATTGACAAACTTGAAGAGATGGCAGAGACTCCTCACTCAGAGGACCAGTTAGTGTGTGCTGTCCCTGGCCCTCTTTGCAGGACTGAGTCACTTTCTCATCTCACTTCTTTCCAAGATGCCCTCTTTGTTATGGAGTCAGTAGGGTCTTAGTGGGGCTCTTGATACAGCTCGGAGTTTTCTTCTTCTGAGAAAGCTGATGTCCCCAAGCAGGGTAAAGCTGATTCCCTCTGCATGGCAGAGCCCATGCTCAACCTTTAAGCAACACACTTGTTCCCTGGCACCAGCCTACTCATAAACCAGCCACTGGGAGCTTCTGTGTCTGCTTCTTCTCCTTCTGAAGCAATCAAAAAGGATGAGTGTCCACAACCCCACCGCCTCCGCATCCAGCGGCACAGGAGCACAGCTCCGGCTGAGGCAAATGTGACAACCTTTGTTAGGAAGAAAAACTAGGGTTTTGGTACTGAAATAAACTCAGCCCTGAGCATAGCTGAACTGGCCTGACATTATCAGACAGGCTGCATTCTGCAGTTCCAGCCCTCCTCTCCCATGCCTTTTCTTAGTTGTCTAGCTTAACACCACTGAAACCCTCTGGCCAGCATATTCCCAGGTATGAATAAAGAAGTCTGAGCTGTGCTTTATCTTTTTCTCCTGACAAATGCCCCAGTTTGAACTTTCCAGCCAGTTATTCCAAGCTGTGGCAGCATTAATCAAACTAATGATATCTGGTTATCTGGAGGAAGATCAATATTATATGGTGAAAAAAAGAAACCCACAATTAATAGCGTACTGTACAGTGTCTGTGTTCTTGTGCCAGTCTGGACATAATATAAATGACTTATCTTTTTCTTTTTTTTTTTGTCTACTCTCTGGAGGGGAATGTGGTATAATGAGGGTTATTGGAACCCTGCAGCTGTTCAAGCATAAGATAGCTTAGTTGTTGGCTTTACTATGTTACTCATGCAAGGGTATTATGGCCATGGATGCCAATGACAGCCTGGAGTCTGTTCTGCCCAGACACTTCATGCAGACTGTTTGTACTGAAGTAACAACTCCTAGGACAAAGCCCTGGAGAAAAGAGATTGCAAATCTAAATGAAACCACAATGACCTGTGGTTTTGGGGACACCAAATCAGCTGTATAGGGAGAGGGAACATCCATCACCTCAGTCTGCTCTATTCCTTTAGAAAAGAAAAAAGAAAGCATGGCCCCTTTTCTACAAACAATGCTGTGGTCAGGAACTGATTTATCTTAAATCTGTCTGCAGCGCTCGCTGCTGGGTTTTATGATTGTGGCTCTTCAGACATCCAGCAGCAATAAGAATAATTCAGGGACCAAAAATTCTCTTCACGTCCCAGTTAGGGCTCTTAGCTGTGAGCTTTGAGCCCATTGCTGAAGTACTGATTTAACCCTTCTGCTGTACTACCAAGAAGAAATGTTGTTTGATATGAGCTCTCCCAGCCCCTGCCCAGCTTTTCCAGAAAAGGCACTGTTGGCCAACCAAGGAGGTAAGAAAGATGCTAAAACCTGGCTAAACCCAAGAGCAAGATCCTGGATAAGCAGACACTGAATGTCTCAGCCATTCTTAACCAGATGTTTTGATCCAGGACGCTTTGTAAAGGAAGCTCCTTGTTGGTTACGGGGGCTCTGCAGTGACTTCAGTGACACACACAGACCGCGAGAAGCCATCCAGACTTCTGTCTCCTCCTCCTTCTAGTTTCACCAGTATCTTGAGAACAAGAAGACAGTATGATGTCTTTTTCCTCTGCAGTGATGTTTTTGTCTAAGTTTGTTTGCTCTGGGCTCCCTGTCCAGGGTCTCTCCAAGGAGCATCTTCAACCTGTTCACTCAGGTCAACCAGACCCCCTCGGTGCTGTGACCCAGAGATCTTTGGGTGGTGGTGGTGACACATACCTGCTCAGAGCAAACAGAGAAAGCCACCTTGCTGCAGCATATGTTCAGAGCCAGACAAACCCTTCACATTTCCCCTTTCTGCTGGGAAAAGCCTTTGGTGAGGATGGGGTGACAGCTGGAGGAAGTGCCCTCTGCAAACACGTGGGTTGAGGGAATGCGGCAGGTGGCATCCAGACCCCAGCCACATCCGGACCCCGGCCGCAGTGTGTCTGGGGGAGAGGCAGGAGAGCAGAGAAGCAGAGTCCTGCAGACTGCTTTAGGAGGCAGCTCTGTTTCCCCATCTGACATCCTCTGCTTCCCCAGTCATGTGGTTTGCATTTGTCTCTTTTTTCATGTGGAAACACTCCTTTCAAAGCTGTCAGCGGGGATGAGTGTGCTGGCCATGATGTCATTGCCAGCATGCCTCTCCCACCTGCAACTCGGCAGCTTTTGACAAAGTTGGAAATCCCGAGGGGACTCTTGCGGTTTTGGCAGGTTTATTTTTCTCTTGCATGCAGGTAGTGTCAGTAAACAGCAGGAGAAGGTGTCAGGGAAGACGAAATAGGATAAAGAGTTGGAAAAAGAGGTAAGTTAATTAGAAAGAGGCAGCATCAATTACTGTGACATTTAATATCAGTTTTTTGTTTTTAATAGACAGCATACTGGTTCCTTTGGGGAAATCTGCTATCAGCTTTGATCCAAATGCCCAACAAACAGAAACTAGCACAAGCCCTCTGCAAGTCCATGATGCCATGTGAGATTACCCCTGCTGCGGATCTGGCCTTGTCTGTGCTGCACAGCCCTATGGCTGTCTTGGCACACCCCTCCTGAAGCACAACTCAGGCACATACAGACAACCTCGGGCTTTGTTAGACAGATTTGTTGTTTACTATAAGATACTTTGGTTTTATTCAAATTTCCATTAGGACTTGTCACAGAAAGGCCATGAGATAAAAAAAACCCCAAACAGAAAAAAGGACAAAGCTTTCCTGCTACTGAGTCCAAATGCCCAGTAATGAGATCTAAGCAGATAAATAAGAGAGAAAGCAAGGCACATGACTCAGGATGTATCTGCACTGCACTGCAGTCAGGAGCAGTGATTGGAGCAGGGGTAGAAATACTCCCACTGGCCTTTCTCTAGCTATGCCAAAGAAGCAATGCAGGTTCATTAATAACCCCCTGAGTACCTCCAGGACCACAGGGACTTCAGCAGCTACTAAACATTGCAGTCCAGGCAGTTCTTTCTTTGTTGCTAGGTTGCTGACCAAAAACTTGTACAGAGAGGTTTGCACACACTGTAACCAATCCTCTAAGTGCAGGGTCTTCAGACAGCTATGACTACCTTCAGGTGTCCAAGTCCCAAAAGGGTAGTTCAATATTCTTGCCTTTAGCACTCAGGCTGTCCATCCTTTGTCCACTTTGAGAGTGCTGCATTTGGATGGATTAGTTTTGAAAGACATGTTTTAGTCTGATTAGTTGCAAATGATTCATTTTGCACCAAAGCAGCTCCCTGGTCCACTTGTCTGCCCCATTTCATGGTAATACTGGCATAAAGCAAGACAAGTCTTGGGAGGTGAGAACATGGACCCACTCCTTTCTGTACCAATGTAGATTTAGATCAGCTTAAACAGATGGGAAAATTGCAGCCAAATACATTGCAATGGAATGGGAGCCCCAGAAATCTGGATTCATTTCTACTCAAACTCTGAACCCAAGTCTTAAGCTAAAATGACTTTTTGAGCGTAGCTAAAATATGTCTTTTTTTGAAACTCTGACCTGAAATAAGAAATATTCATTTCTAGAGATCATTTTAAAAAAATGAAGATTAATACCCCCCCAATTTGTGTCAAGTTTCTTAGGAAAAAATAACATTGACACAGGGATTTCCAATATAACTCTGTGCTTGCAAGAGTAAGTGGGGATTGTGATTCAGAAACCAGTAATGCCACTGCTCACTGCTCGATGCTCACTGCACCTACACTGCCCACATCCTCCAAACTCTACTTTCCGTTTCTCCAAGCTCCAGCACCACGTTACCTTCCAACAACAAATGCATGGAAGATCTCTCACAATTTTCTCCTCTTCATCAGGGTGGGAGATGGAAGAAGCAATTACAGGGATTTCTATCTGTTGTTGAATGTCAGTGAAATGGCACTGAGACTTCGTCAACCCTGGGAGAAGGAAGCTCCCTGCTATTCAGGCAATACTTTTGATTCTCCTTGAAGCTCTTGGCTGCCTGCAGGGGAGCATTGTCTCTGGCTCAAAGCTCTCCTTGGCCAGTCAGCAGCAAAATCATTTGTAGGGATGGCAGAATTGCAGATGATCTCATGGGCATTTATTAATTCTGCATTTGCACTTCTAAATAGGCCAAGGAGCATCTCCTCCTCTTCGTTTTCCACCTCCATGCTTCAGCTGCTGGAAGGAGAGGTCAAACTGGAAGCATTTGCAACCCAGCTGTGGGCAGCTCTCTCTGCCCACATGCTGTCCCTCCCTGTCATGCCAGGACATGAACATTGTGTGGCATCCTTGGCCATTAGCAAAACTTTGCCAAGGAGATTTCCTGTGGAGAATCGACAAATTCAGCTGTCACTTTCTCACAGCATCTACAGTGAGAGCTCTGGTTAAGAAGGGATATGTTTAGCCTGGAGGTACTTGGCCAACTGGCCAGGGGCTGTCCCTGGTGCTTGAAGATATAAAAAGGAAAGGGGAGGTCCCAGAGTTCCCAGTACCGTCTGTATTTTGGGAACTCTGTTTGCAGGTGATCTCCTCTGCAAGAAAAGGGTCTTCCTTTCCTGGTGTGCCAGTGTCATGTCAGTCAAAATTGCCCCTTTTCAAAATTCATACACTGTGTCTGGTGAATGTGTCCTGAGCCTTTGTAAGGGGTAAAATATGTATCAAATAATACCCCACAGTACCCCAGGAAAATGGACAGGAATGGAGCTGCCCTGATACGCATTATATTAAGTGTGCCTGGCATGTACAGTCACACTATAGAGCCAGTCCTTGAGTTCTTCCTTGGCTTTTGCTGCTTATTATTAACTTGAAGGAGAAAAGCTTTAAGTGGTGCAGGGAGTCAGAGACAGCTACTGCAACCATCATCAGCTCCAAATCAATAATGGACACCATCCAGAGATGCTTCAGGATAAGAGGCATTTCACTTTCAGAAGACCGATTCTTGAAGTGAAGCAGCTGACATTGTTAAAAACACAATGAAATAGCAGAGTAGGGTAAAAAGTATTAAGAAGAGTTGTCATCAAGAAGTTATTAATCACTTCATTAAGAGAAAAAAATAAAAGGCCATCTTCTTAACTGAGACTGATGAGTCAAACTTGTATATTGACATTGGGCTTATGCATAAAATTTCCAGCCATAAAGGTCTACCTTGCCCCAGGCTCAGGGCCCAGTTTGACAAGTGAATTTTTGGTGATGCCACAGTAGATGGCCCCAGTGCTTGCCCTCACACACTCAGACACACACATGCAGAGCCCTGACCAAGTCTAAGAAAGAAGGCTTTTCTGCCTTTTGCTGAGTTAATTTGAAGTCACAGCATCTCCTGGCCCTGGGCCCAGACATGGTGGCACAGAGTGAAGCTGGCACAGGGCAGGAGGCAGGAGGGTGAAGAGCCAGGACAGACTGTGCCAGTTTAAGCCATCCTACTCCCAGACAGGAGTGTCTAGCTCAACTTCTTGCACCTGCACAGTCCCTAGCAGTGTCACCAGTAACTCCTTCTAAAGACTCAATAATCTATGGTTAAACTATAGTACAGCTGTAAGAAACACATGCCGACTTGAGTTAAAGTTTGGGTTGAATTCACTTATATGCCAGTTAATTGCAAGGCAACGACTATGTATACGTATACCCGCAACAGGACAACCGATCTGTACCTCATTGATTACTCTTTGCATTTAGGTGTCCTCATGATGTGGAAGTTTTTTACCATATCTCTAGGAATTACTGTTTTATTTCCCTGAGAGCAGCAGCTCATCCAGTGGGTATAGCACAAGGACTCATCCAGTGGCATTGCATCTGGCTGACACAGAGAGGAGGTCCAGGGAAGCGTGGGATGGCCCCTGATTGGGACACTGCCCGTGGTCTGCCCTGTGCAACTTTAAGCAAGTCACCTCAGGATACCATGGCCTGAACAGACTTTCTGTGAAATGGGATAATACTGTCTCTTTTGAATAGGGAAAACTTGACCACATTTAGCAATGCTGGGTCATCTGCTCCTGCTCTTGGGAGCCTAGGGAGAAATTACTGTATACAAACACTTCCAATAACTGCTTTTGTAGATTCAGTAAACAGAGTGGTTAAAAATTATACCCTCGGTGAGTACCCAACAGTGTAACCTTTTAAGGTTGGAAATGAGTTCTGAACTGTCTGAGTAAAAACAGCTTTTAACTAACAGGATGGAGTCTAATGAGAGATCAATGTCTATTGTGGGAGAATTACCCTCCTCCCCAGGAAGCTGAAGGAGACATTTGCCACTGTGGGGAGTGCTGAGATGTGGGAAAGAGGCTGGGAAAAAGAAACAGGCTTGATTTTTGGTCAGCAGCACCACAAGAGCAAAGCATGGTCACACTGCAGCCCAAGAGGAAACTGCCTCCAAGACCAAACTTATTTCAGATTGTACTGGGTCTGGCTGAGGGGGAGCTGGTTTTCCCCATGCCAGCCTGCTGTGCTTTGTGTTGGTGGCTGGAGGCAGCACCAGTGTTCGGCTGTGGCCGGGCGGTGCTTGCCCAGCCCCAAGGCCGTCTCTCTCCAACATTCCCCCCAACCCCGCTGTGGGCTGGGGCTGGGCGGAATCTTGGGAGGGGGCGGCCAGGACAGTCGACCCGGGCTGGCCGGGGCTATTCCATACCGTGTGACGTCTGCTCAGGGATAAAAGCTGGGAGGAAGGAGGAAGTGGGCGGGCATTCGTGGTTTGGGACTTTTGCCTTTGTCCTCGGGAGCAGCCGCGGCACGTGCAGGGCCCTGCTTCCCGGGAGNTTTTCTATTAAGTGTGCTATCTCTTTATTTTGTGGGAGGATGAGGGAACTTGGGATCAGGCTAACAATGGCTGTGTTTTGCCCTGTCAGCAATGGCTTTGTGCTGGGGGAGCTATCTGGTGGAGAAAATGAGGGAATACATCTCCCTCTCTACCTGCCACCTACCCAAGATTGATATGGATGGTTTTATTATGCAGGCTCCCAAACTCCTTGGTCACCCTTACGTGAGCTGTTTAATACTGTTAGTTAATACTATTGGCATGTTACGGTTTTTGTGGAATCTGGTCTCATCCTGGTGTAAGAGAAGACAACTTTTGGATGAGGCGATACTGAAACGTGCCTTGAGGCGGCCGGTCCCTGGGTGGCAGGGTGTGTGGAAGGATTTGGGCAGATTCCTAGGACGGTTATCACCTCCCATAGCCTGGGACTTTACACCTGAACAGGCACGCACCCCTGCCAAACTGACACATCACCTGATAGAAGGGTGCCTTGCCTACCCCGATGAAAACCAACGGCTTCTAGCGCTGTACTGGGGCCTGGCCTCTGCCTATCGAGCCACAGTTCAGTGCTCTCAGCGAACTGTGGTTGAGGCATGTGCCTATGGATGTGGTCAATAAGACAGCAACTATGTCTCCACCAGCTAACAAGAAGGAAACACAAGCTTTCCTAGGCCTTGTGGGGTTCTGGAGAATGCATATTCCAGGCTATAGTCAGCTTGTGAGCCCTCTCTATCGAGTGACCCAAAAGAAGAACCAGTTTGAGTGGGGCATTGAGCAACAACAGGCCTTTGAGCATCTCAAACAGGAAATAGCTCGTGCAGTGCCGACCCGGGCTGACCGGGGCTATTCCATACCGTGTGACGTCTGCTCAGGGATAAAAGCTGGGAGGAAGGAGGAAGTGGGGGGGCATTCGTGGTTTGGGACTTTTGCCTTTGTCCTCGGGAGCAGCCATGACACGTGCTGGGGCCCCGCTTCCCGGGAGGTGGCTGGGTGTCGCTGCTGGTGAGAGGTGGGGAGTGGGGTCTTGGTTGTCCTTTCCCTTTTGTTTCCGCACGTGGTCTTTGTTTTATTAAACTGCTTTTGTCCTGACCCAGGAGGTTTCTTTCCACCTCATTTTCTCCCCCTGCCCTGCTAAGGAGGGGAGCGATAGAGCGGCTGGGTGGCACCTGGTGTCCAGCCAGGGTCAAACCACCACACAGATTCTGATTTCAGCATTCAGCCGTCCTAATAATACACAATGAAACCCAAATAATGATCACTCCTTTGGTAGCCTCCCTTGGCAGGCCAGAGCCAGAGCAGTCAGGTCAGTGGGAGATGTGCCCTGAAGGTGGTGAGCCCTGCTTGTGGCAGAGCAGCTGTGGAAGGATGGAAGAAGAAAAGGAGAAGTCCAGAGTTGAGGACTTTGTGACCCCACTGCAGTACTACAAGCTCCAGGTATATTAAGCTAGATGTTAGTTTGTAAAAAAGGTCCCCTCTCCTAATCCCATTCATTAAAGCAAGACAGGTGGGATTTGGGAGGCCCCAATCTGATCACGGGGGATTTCTAAATGAAAGAACTGAAGCTTCATAAGTGGAAAGTGTATAAGTGCACCACATCTTGTATCAGCATTGGGAAAGGATGCTGCAGAGAATCATCAGAGTTGCGAGCTGGGCAGGCAGCCGTAAATTACGGCCAAAGGACAAATTTGCTGTTGACTTAACCAGCCATTGGGTGAGATCACGAATTCCACCGATGAGTTATTATAGACAATTCTTCAGGTTATGAAGTTGTTTCATCTTCTTAGGCATCTAGAAAGGAATAAGCAATACCATCTTTGTCGTGTTGACTAGCCAGCCAATGAATAGGTAAGATACCTGGGGAATAAATCTCCTGAAATGAACCACTTCTGGGAGGAGGAAGGCACTGACTGTGCTCATGTATGCAGAGGGTGATTGATAGCGAAACATGCACCCTTCTTCAGACCTTCTTTGGATAACGTACTTCAGACAAGCAGCCACTAAAATGTTTGAACTGAGCTGGGAAAAATCCTGAACATGGTGACCCATTCAGCACACATTGCAGCAATATAAATGTACGAGATTAAGATTCTTATACAGCTTTAGGCTTGCCTTCCTTAAGGCTTGGCTTCTCTGCACCATCTTGGCTTACAGGCCCACCAGGGGCAGCTAGGTTAATTGTTTTACGAATCAATTTTGATGGACTTGAGAAGCTTGATTTTACTTTAAATCATGTTTTACCAATGAAATTGGAACAGGGAGGTGGACACAGTGGCTTCTTAAAGTCCCTTCTAGCTCTGTCTTTAAAGATTAATGAACTCTGACCAGTGAGTCTGTCATATAGTCTTTGCCTCAAACTTTCAACACTACCCATGGGTTCAGAGGACCAGGGCACAGGGTACTTGCTGCCTTTGGAAGATGTGCTACAGAGGAAGCAGGGCCTGATCCAAGGTGTAAACAGAGCAATGCTTGTTTAACCAACTGAAAAGGAATTTTCATCCAAATCTCCTCTCCTTACTTGGGTCGTAAGATGTTGAGTACTGGGGAAAAGGATTTGCCTCAGATTTCTTTTGAGGAAGCAGCAGTGGGGGTGCATGGCTGCAAAGAGTGGCAAGGCTTGTTAGCAGCTCATGCTCTTCTTGTGGGGCCATCTTTGCGTGCTGATTATCTAAGTGCTTCCATGCCTTTCAGCAGAGTAGCAGCCCAGCCATTTCTACCTGGATGAGTGACAAGGGAATCTATCACCATTACCTGCATTACCTGCTCATGTTCCCTGAGCAGTTCTGCTCTATGAAGTGTTGACAATGCTGTACTTACCTCCCTAACACATTTATTTCCGACTCCCTACATTAAGTGTATATTCAATTATGTTGGAAGAAAATCTCATTCTGAAACCGGAAACCTCCCCGTGTGCAGTTCCTTTACTGCTGACCTTCTTCAAAGTCATGAAGACAGCCTGTGTCCTTTAGGGATTTCTTCTCATCTGGAGTTAATAACTTCCTTCCCAAGATAGTCACATCTCTGTACAACTTGTCATGTATTTCCTAAAAAATCCAGTCTACCCAGGTTTGGACCCCTGTCCTAGGTTTGGAGCACCCTCTGCCTGGTTACCTAGACAAAGGTGAAAGTTTTTTATCTCACAGCTGGACTTGCTTTGAGCAGGAGGTTGGACTAGGGACTTCCTGAGGTCCCTTCCAACCTGAATGTTTCTCAAATTCCATGATTCTGTGCTTTATCTGGGAAAAGCTAAATAGTGCATGGTTGTATATGGGAGAGAGTTTTGCAGCTGCCTCCCATATCACATGTTATGATACTCTCTGCAGATCCGTTTAGCTCCTTATAAGCACTCAGTTGTGAGTTAGGTCAGATTTGCTGGGATGGCAACCAGCTCCAGCCTGGAAATCAGCCTGACCCGGGCTGCCCAAGTGAAGAAGCCTGCTGGGGAAACAGAATTAATAAATCCAGCTAGACCCCAGTGCCATATCACTTTCCTGACCTGAGCTATGGTATTGCACAGTGCAAGCTGTGTACCACCTCCCTCCCAACAAATCCGAGGAATCTCTCTAAGACGGAGCAACGTGTCAAGGGGCGGATGCATTCCATGCATGCAGGTGATGACTGGAGGTGCAACACCTAATGACTGGCCAAAGCGACTTGCCCAAGGCTACAGCAGGAATCTGTAAAAATCTGAAAAAGCAGGACTACAGCAGGGAATCAGGAATTGGTGGCTGATGTAGGAGGGGCACAGTCCTGGTTCGACTGCCCCCAGGGCTCTCCTATAGGTCAGGCAGTGGTCCACATGTTCAAGGACAAGCAGGGGCTAGAATTGCCCATAGTTTCAGTGACAAATGGAAGCTTCTTGCACCTTTTCTCCTAAGTCTGTGCATTCGCACACGTGCTATTTATAGCACCGTTTCTTTCCTAGGGCTATCCACAAAACAGAAATGTCAGATATTCATGCTGTCAAGAGGGAACTCAGCATCCTATTTTGAACTTACGCATATATTGTCGTCTAAGATATCTTTGGCACCTGACTCTTCATGCCTGAGTTTCCTACATCGTGAAAAGGTCTAATCTGGGTCTCCAGAAGGAATCTACCCTGTGAGTTTGCTCACACAGTGGACTGGGGTCACTTTATACCCCCTATTACATCTCCTTTGCAAGAGACGCAGACCATTGTTTTCCATTGAGTTCCTGGGGTGCCTTTCATACAAATCATGATGGGGGCATTGTTTTGCACCACAAACTCATACATTCTTCACCTGGAGGGTGTTTTTATAAGATTTAGTCCAGAAACTGCAGACAAACACAGAAGATCAAATCTGTTGTTTCTCACAGAATGGAGAAACAGAAAGAAGAATGCAATAAAATCATAATTTTGCCTCCTGTAAACAACTTTGTAGATAAATGCAATGAGATGTGTCCTGCATATGAATACCGCCAGGCGGCCCTTTATAGATCTTAAGCTCGTATTGATCTGTGCATCTGTAAAACCTCTTATTTGTCAGGCATAAGAGAACAGACTCAGTATGCATGACCACACATGCCAATGTCAATGGAGCTATAAAGCTGCACCCTCAGAAAAATAAATTGTAAGTAAGTCAGATTTTAGTTCAAAAGAATGGAAATCTGTGACATTAAGAATTAAAAATCAAAGTCTTCTGACCCAGATTAACTTTCTTTGCTCAATCACCCATACATAACATGCTCTAAATCAGCTCCTGGAGATGTCCTTTTGCATGTTTTTCATGATTAATTGAATTAACAATTGATTTGTATAATATGACTCACTTACTTAGAAATAAAGACACACCAAACTGACAACATGCACACCATTCAGGTAGCAACAAATCACAGGTCCTACAGTTAATCTCACCCCAACCCTCCTGGGCAATGCAGATTTGCTATCTACTACCCAGAGCATAGACTTTCAGAGAAAGATAAGAGTGCCTGTGCATGCTCTGTGTGTGTGCATACTAAACAAACATGCACATGCATGCCCTGCAAACGCACAAAGAAGTTCAGGCATTGCAGTGTCGATTCTTTGTATAGCTGATTTATAGATGCTCTGCTGAGCCCCGAGTTAGGAACTATGCTTGTAAGGCTTGGAGAAAAAGTGCAGGACTTGGAGCAAACCACTAAAAATGGGTTCCTTTGAAGTCAGGGAGGGTTATGAGAAAGCATCAAATTTTAAGGTTGGGGGTGGGTGTTTAGTGATCCCTGGCCTAGTGTTAGAGTACGACTTCACATGTTCTGGGCTTGGGTCACATTTTGGGCCTCACTAGCAAGATTGAGGATTGAGGCCCATAGGTTTATCTCAGGACAGAGCTAGAAAGGAGGACTTGATGGGTAAGAGACTACGCTGGGGTATGTGGAGTTCTGCACAGTCAAACTGGGCCAATGTTGAGACATGCAGAGGGGGATTAAGCAGAGTGAGAGTGTCAGGAACGCCTGCAGCCCCTGTGCTTGGAGTCAGTGATAAGGACTGCAGAGCCACCCAGGATGGCATCGGGGCAGCTGCATGCACATTGCTCTTCAGGCCACGATTATGGTTTTGGCTTGTAGGGCCTCCAGAGAAGGACAAAGCTGAAGATTAGGTGTTTGCCTGAGCTAAGGTTAAAGTACGGCTGAGTGAGAGCCCAGAACTAGCTTTTGATGCAAATGACTGAGCCTTGCTGGTAACCAGCATAGCCCAGCACCACGTATGTGGCTGGTGGCTCACGGTTGGGTGTATGAAGGAGGTAGCTGCCCTAAGCATCCACCTTCCCACCAATGACAGAACAATGCTGAATTTTGTGGCAATTCAAGAACAGATTCAGCTGAGATCCCCCTGCCCTGGTTCTTGCCACTCACCTGGGGGACCAAGTAACACTGTGATTTTAACCCACTGGAGTGCAGCATTCCAAGAAATGGCTACGTGCATTATCCCCATCACTCAGCCATGGCTCCTCAGCTGGCTGCAGGGGTGGTCTTGCACAAAATGTGTGGTTCGGGGCAGCTGGAGCAGGCAGAGCAGGAGCAGGGAGGCTGATGGCAAGAGCAGGCAACCACAGGTGGGGGCATGGCTAAAAAGTGGATTAATCCAGTTCACAGCTCCCAGACAAAACCTCCAGCAGCACATGGCAGCCCACGTTTTCCAAAGTTTCCAGCAGATGCCAGCAGACTCCCAGCCCCCTTCCCAGGATGGCTCTGGTCTCACCAGCAATGTGAGTGCTTATGAGGTGCTAAAAGCTTTCACAAGAGCCCAGGGCTGCCGGGGAAGGAGGGTGGCCAACGGCAGTGGGAAGAGATGACCTTTCCTCGGCCCAATTATTTTGATATTTAAAACGTGGATCCAGAAGTAAGAGTTCATCATTTCCTTTGCTGGAGATCATTATGCAGTGAGAAATGGGCAATGCTGTGAATTATTATAAACTGGCACCAGACCGAGACTGCTCTTTTCTTTTCCCTTTTCTTTTTCTTTCTCAGGAAGCATCCCCATTCGCATAGTGAAGCAGCAGCTTTTCATGAGAAAATAACATTTTTATGCCTGTCAAAATTTCCTTTCATTTATGCCAAGAAGTCACGACTGATGCCATGTCTCCTTTTCTCCAGGGTGTGAATCTCTCTCCCAGCACGAGTTAAGTGGAGGGAAGAGTGAACTTTATCTTTCCTGTCAGCTTGGCTAGACACCACCGGGAACAGGAACGGGAACATGCAAGAAGGATCCCATTTTCTTCCATGTCGGTTTAACCCTGCAAATCCTCATGCACTGTAATGCTTGAATGGGTATTGTTTAATCCCAGGCTAAGCTATGGCCATTTCCAGGGGACTTGGGGTAATTTTCCCTTACTCACCCCACAGTTAGGAAAAGCAATTCTGACTTGTTAAAAATAGCATCCCCGTGTGTAAGAACAGGGTTTATTCCTATTTGCCACCAAAATGTTTTCAAATCGACTTAAAAACTATCTCTCCCCCAATTTCTTGGGCCAATTCTTTGGATTGCAATTTTTAAGAGGTTGATGGGCGGGCGGAGCTTCACTGACGTAAAGACCCTGGGATTTGGCTCACTGGTCGTCAATCTGCATAAACATGCAGCAGCTATGTGGTCATTACCATACTAATTCCCCCCTTTCATGATTTCTCTGCTATACATACACAGGCCAGGGGAAAGAGAATCATTTTGTTCTCTGCAACTACATCATTACATTAAAGCGGTGTCCCTGCTGGCCTGTGATCCTGCTTGAATAGAGCTGCTCAGGAAAGTTGTGTAGTGCCTTGTTTTGTTCGAAAATGCTGATACGCAGAAATGAAAACTGGCTTGGTGGGAAATGGTCAGTTCTGATGCATTTTTCAACTTTTTTATTCTCCCCTCCCTTTTTTCTCTTTACAGAAAGGGGTTTTGAAAGAGTGAATTAGCTGCAGCATATTCAAAACAAAAAGCTGGTTGCTCTTTCTGCCTAGAAAATTAATTACTCTAGTGAGAGTAAAGTTATTTCAAAACTAGGGATGCTTTGAATCAAAGGGAAATATTTCTGAGACTTTTACTGACTTTTTCAAATTTTCATTTCTCAAATGTGTTTTGCTTTTGATGTTTTTACCATCTTTAGGTCTAGATATTTTTTAATCTAAAAAAAATATTTGCAGGGTGGGGAAATTATCTGCTGCTCATCAAGACCCCTCAGTGGATGTTTCAGTGCACATGACAAATGTTACAAAGTGAGTCGCTGTTCTCCTCTGTTCCTGGGGGACCTGGTACTAGTTTCTTATTGTTTTTGCCTCTTTGGAAGACAAGTCATCTAGACTAAAACCCACATTTTGCTCTTTATGTTCAGGGAAAGGAAAAAAAAAACCCAAACCCCAGTTTGATTCATCTCTCAGCATTATTTTTATTTTTGGTCTATTGAACAAGGAGTGGATTTTAAATCAAGTGCTGTGATCTGGTGCCAGCTACTGTTATGGGGCTGTAGAGGCTGTGTTCCAGTCACTGGGAAGACACTAGCTCTGCTGTTATTATTTTTACAGGTATGGTCTGGGTAGAAAGAAAACCACAGATTTAGAATTGATCTCCTTGAAAGAAGTAGTAAAATGACATCTGCGCATCTTCAAGCTGAAGACTAACAGAATATCAGTAACTGACATTTTACCATCTCTGGCCCAAATTCATCTCCCACGTACCAGGTATGATTGAATCCATACCAGCACCACTTTACATCTGAATGCGCCTAGCTCTGGGGATAATAAATTTGAATTTTCGCCATTAGCATCCACATGGAATGAAGACAAAAACGATCAAAAGAAACAGCAGCAAACATCAGGATTTCGGCTGAAGTTCAAGGTTGCTTGGAGTGTCTCTGCACTTCTCAAATGCAGAAATACTGCAATGTTTCTAGCAAAGCTTTTTCTTGTGGTGTCCCAGCATGCACATGCACATCCTCTCTCGGCTGGAGAGCACCCCCTATGGGAGAGTCCAGGCTGGCAAAAGTTCCCCACAAAAATACTCCAGTTCACATCTTTGCTATGGGCTACACAAACAGCAGGTGAAAACATCACTATGCTACAAAGATCTTCCTACCAGCTGGAAGACAAGTTGCGTAGAGATTAACTCTTCATGCCTCACCAACGATTTTGTTTTTCCTCAGGTGTTTTGTGCTTTCAGGGGCAGTCTGAGGTAAAGGCTGAAAAAATAGCATCGGTTGGGTGTTTTAAGTAGGTACAATATATTTAAGAGGTTGAAGAGTGTTTATACAGTTAGGCTACAGAAAACACTGTAAAATCTTCATCTGGACATAGGCAGCCAGCATAATTGCTTTGCTAACTCATTCCAATATGGCTTTACTGGAGCAACTGGTTTCAGCCCTTACAGCCTTATAGAGGATCTGATTTTTGGCCACAGTAAGAAGCAGGCCACCAAGAAGGCTTCGCACAAGCACTCTGTTGTATTACAGAAATGCCCTGTCCCTATTCTGACCTGGCCCAAATTTGCACAGTTTAGGAGAGGTACTGGGATCACAGCAAAAGGTGGATGGCTACATCCCAGGTGGGGAAAGGGGGTCTGCTCTTCTCGTCGGACGGTGCAAAGAGGGAAAGAGGAGTGTGATCAGGGAAGGTGCTGAGAAATTCTCCCATCTTGCCAAAAAATGTTCCCACTGTTTTGATCCTCTGGCTAGTTCACAATTTCTGGGATTTTCTTTGTTTTAAACTAACCTTTGGTGATAGCAGTGAGACCACAGTAATTATGTGGGATCAGTCATGCTTAGTTTTGCTGGCAACCCGCCTTGCCTTTTGTGCCCGCTCTGCCTCACAGGCCAACTTCACACAAATCCCTGGAAGCAGAAGGCGGTCCTATATGCCAAATAATACCTGTAAAATGTTGCTCCCCTCGAATTTGAGGTTCAGGTTTGGAAACTGGTTTTCATCTGTTTGAAAGTAGGTTTTCATCTGTTTGAACCTTAGAGTCAGCAACAACAGCAAAGATCTACAAAAATTGTAATGGGACTCGGGGAACAGCTTGGCCATTAGAGTCAAGAGCAAAGGTTATATTTAATTTGGCTGCTTAGCATAAAGCCAAGCATTTTGCAAATACTATAAAGGTATTTTTTTTTTTTTTTTTTTTTTTTTGGAGAGGTTGTCTCCCAGCCGTCAGGCGCAGGGAGATTAATGCACATTCAACGCAAGCATCCTGGGGTGCATGTCAGAGCAGGGCAGTCCTATGGTGGTGGGACTCAGGGCTAATTAAAGCCCAACAATGTGTCCCCAATTCATACCGACACTAGAAACAGTGGCTGATAGGGAAATTCAGGCACAGCAGCTGCTCTTTTCACAGCGGTACAATAACTATCTCTTTAATGGGAAGGGGTGTGGGGGAGGGATGCAGTCCAAATAACAGCACCTGCCTGCTTATGCCACACCGAAGATCACAACAGCTAATCCTCCTTGCCTGTCACATTAATTGTTACGAAGCTCCTTTTGATATCAAACTATTTGTCCTTTGACTGAAATAAATCAGGCCTTAAGCACCGCATTTATCTCGCTATGATACAGGAGCAGAGGTGAGCACTATGGGGAGATTTATAAAATGGAGTAACGAACGGCACGCCGGGGCGATATTTATGGGCTCAGGATCTTTTCATCGGGAAAAACAGTCTGTTGAGATTGTTCACTACAAAAGAAAAGTTCAAATGCCCTATATTACACTACAGCCCTAATGCACCATTTGACATAAGCAGGAGGTAAACAAAGCAAGGGAGGGGGGGGAAAATGCCTGGCTGGGTTTCACATGCAGTGATGTTTTCAGCTGGTTCAGCAAGACATTTAAGATTTGTACACAACTGTGGGACCCAGTAGCTTCATTCAGACCGTTTGTACATTTGATGCTAGGGGTGTATTTAACAGCATTTGCTGGTGCTGGCTCACATTATGGAAAATACACTTCTGCAAAGCCTGATGCAAGGCCCGCTGTGTGCACAGGCACGGCACCCCTGGCACAGGGGTGATTGGCAAGGGTGAAAGAAAGGTAACCTTAAAAGGGCTGAAGCTGCCCTGTCTCCTTGCCCTTTCCACCTGTTAGCCACTGTGGCAAACCCTTAGTGCAAGATATTGTGAGAAGATGCTCAGAGAAAGGCGCATGGAAGAGCCTTCCAGACTTCCAGTGCAGGGAGGCTGGAAGCTGGGAGGTGGGGGAAA
The DNA here is from genome assembly GCA_013389945.1 of Fregata magnificens. NCBI lineage: Eukaryota > Metazoa > Chordata > Aves > Suliformes > Fregatidae > Fregata > Fregata magnificens. Next base: position 138,020 of record WAAD01026581.1, on the reverse strand, counting down.
GGATCCTGGACTTGCTTGCCCTTACTGACATGTTTTGTCACACAGAACATCACCTTTTCTTAAGAATGACTAAAAATCTTTTTTGGGAGCCCAGCTGAAGGGCTGAACTGACCTCACACAGCAGTTTGGATCTTTTTCTGTTTATTTGTTCCACCAGTGCTCGGATGCTCCTTTTGGGGTCCTCCACCGCCCATGCAATTCCCTCCACAGAGGAACTGGGCTAATTGCTCCTGAGAGTTTGCAAGGATGTCTCTGAAAGGAGAACCTGGATCCACATGGACAAAGGAGGGGTTATTTGCTGCAATTCCTCTTTGCCTGCAGGGACTGCAGGCACAGCAGGCAGAAACCTGCCTGAATTTCACTAAGCACCAGTGAATGTTATTGAAAATTTTCCTATATTCTTTGTGGAGAAAAAAAAAAGTAGATACACTACAGTGACAGCGTCATCCACAATCCAAGAAAATCCTGTTAATCTTTCACACCTCCTAAGAAACACCTGTCCTCTATTTTTACTGCTCATGTTACTAATGGAAACCAAGCAGTTTAACTTTGTTTGTGCAAACGTGCCGCTCTGGAGAGGTGTTGCCAGAAAAAAGTCTGTCTGTGAGAGAAAAACCAGCAACTCCCTTTCAAATATGTTGGTGTTACTGGGAGAAAGAACTTGGGGCGTTTTGATGGGGCAAGTCCCAGAGAAGTGTAGAAGGGTTTTACACGATCTCCTCTATTGGGGGTGAATGGGAATTTTTACTGATTAAATGAGGTTCCCTGGTCTCTCAGTGTGGAGGTCTCTCTTTCTCCAGAGAAGTGCTTACGGGCTTCAGCAGGCGCCTGCGTGAGCTCCCCAGATGTGGGCAGTGGTGGGGGAGGCCCTACTGCCCCCAGAGAGGGGGCTCTGATCTCCCTACTCCTGTGCTGCTTTATAGAGCAATGCAGAAGTGCCTATGAAGAGCAAGGCTTGTGCCTTCCCACAGACCTTAAGCAGGTTCCCAGGCACAAAAATCCCCTCACCCTCTTTGCCAATGCAAAGGCTGCCCCAAAAAATCAAGCCAAGTGCTCTGAGCAACATCTGATCTCCACACTCCATGTACCAGGTCTCTTTGACCTGAGCTCTTCCACGTCCCCCTTGCCAGGAAGGACCCCACCTCATGGCGAAGCTGGAAGATGTTACCCACCTGCCTCAGTTTACAAGGTGCGCTAGAAACTATTAGATAGGGAATCCATATTGTGGAGAATTCACCAAAAAAAAAGAGTTCACTGTGTTGCAGACAGTCCCAGAGCAAGGCAGTAAACAAGGCAGGTATGTTTGGGGATGATCTCACCCCATTTAAAGCCAAGGACTTCTTTCTGTTCATTGAGGTAGTTGTATGTATCTTAATGGAGTGAATGCAGTTGCTTTTTCTGAGAAGAAGGTTGTGCTGTGCCTGTGCTCATCGGCTTTGGCTCCTCTCCCGAGCCTGGGCTCCATCAGGGTCCCCTCAGCCTGGTTTCCGACAAGAGCAACATGACTGTGAGCAAAGTCAATGGCTTACTTGCATGTCTGCCAGCCAGTTCCCTCTTCCCAATAAATCCTGAAACCCATTGACTCATTTTAATCAGATTTCCCAGAGCAGCAGAGGTCCTAGCGATTTTACACTCCGTTTCTCAGGAAAATAAGCAGCCACTGCAGGAGAGGAGAACCTGTTAGCACCATCACCAAAGGGGAGGCTGAGCCATGAGCTTAATTAGACATGGGGGAATCTGTAGCGACGAACATGTCCCAAGAGCTGGAAAACCTTCACTCATGGCTTGCAGCTTATTAGACAACAGAGAGTCCATGCAGGAGGCAGACATGCATAAGTAAGCAGGATGCTGTTGCATTCTGCTCCTGCAACTGCTTGTTGTACAGTCCAGCCCAGCAGATTTCAACATTGCATAAAATTAAGCTCTTGTATTAAAAATACATATATTTTTAAAATCATGTCAATCATTGTAACATGCTGTAAAACCATGTGCCCATCCATTAGTGAGGGCTTTTATTATGCCATGTGTGTGACACAAGGTGATGTACGCCTTGGGTATAGGTGCTATGATGCCACTGGCATTGTGCACCATTTGTTATTGCAGACACCAGCCGGAGTTAATACGCGGGTCCCATGCCTGACTCCAGAAGTCCTTGAACCACCCTTTGCTGCAGGCAGGAAGAATAACTCTGGGGAGGCACTGCTCCTTGATGGCTCTTTGTACACTTTTCGTAGGCATCTGGGTTTCACCTCCAGCCAATGCAGCACTTCATACGGGGCTAGGAAGTTTCTTACAAACAGGGCTGCACCATAAATAACGGAGAACACCCTGTTCCCAGGGCTGCTTCTCATCTCTGTGCATTGGATTACAAGCTTGGAGAAAGCTATGTTTTATGTTTGCATTTAATTTGCTTGCTTTGGGGTTTTTCTTGTGTTTATAACCTGCATGAGGTTGGGGGACTGTTGTTTTTGCTTTTCTGACTTTAACACAGTTTTGCAGCAAAGGACATGGTTTCTGTGAGAATTGCTGTTCATGAGAAGTAAGGCTGTGTTCACAGGCAGCAGGGAGTTTGAATTTTAATTTCTTAATGACATTCTTTCTGGCTGTGAAACTTCCTGGCTCCATTACTTGCTTTTTGTTGTTGTTTCTGTTGAAATTTGCAATTAACAGCCTCGCTACATGAAAAGAAAGCTGTGAAGCTGGCACTGTAACCTGAGGCCTGGGTCACTGCAGAGCACGTCCTTCTGTCTGTGCCCATCAGCATTTTTCTAGGACGTAATCCCCCATTCGCGTTGTTTCTACTCCTTCTTTTTTGAGGGCGCCTCTCTGCTCTCTGATTAATTTGCTTTCAGTGTCACCAGCAGGTCTAATGTCTCATCAATATGTAGAAATTCACCCCCTTCCCCACTTAACTCCCTGCAGGGCTGGTAGGAGCGGTACCTGCAGCCCACCCGCACATCAGGGGAGCAGGCTGTTTCACCTCCCACGTGTCTGTAAAGGTTTCATCGCTGTTTACAAACATGTTAGATTTTCCTGACGGTCCCTGCTCTGCTTTTCATGTTTTGTGCATGGCAAATAGCACTGATCTGTGCTTTGATCTGTAGTCAGCAAAATCACTTGCTTGCGTTTTCTACATCAAAGCAGGGAGGAGGGGGGAGAAGCCATCTGGTGAATTAGCTCTAATAAAAATAAAAGGGGTCTCTTTGCATAATAGAGTATTAGGGGATGATACTGTGGGGTTGTTGGGACAAATGGCTCTAAAGGGTTTTGACAGCTCACGGGCATCTTGGCTTATATTGCAATATAAACATCACAAAACCAGAGCTCCATTAGAGTCAGTGGCAACATGTCTATTGATTGCAATGAGGCCATGATTCCTTCCCCATATAAATGTCTCGGTCAGCTGAATCCCGTTACAACAATGTGCAAAGTATTTATTCAGTATGGTTGTTCATTCCTTCTACTGTTCCTGTAAAGTTGCTTTAACATTTCTACTGTCCATGACTCACCCAAGTTGTTCTGCTTCTTGGGATCTTTCGGTGGCACATATGGGCTTTTTTAAGATGCATAAGAGTTGGTCCTTATTTGATACTTGTTTAATTTCTCTTTGCAGGAGAGCAGTCTTCCCAGGGAAGAGGGAGGGGATTTTTCTTGAAGGCAACAGGACCCAAAAGGGCCACAGCCCTACCCTGGTCAGCGGTTAGCATTAGCTGTATTCAGTTCAAAATGGTGATTTTTAATACCCACATCTTAGGGGACAGTGAAGGGATGCTTGCTTGTTTCTGTTTCCAGTTCTGGGTGAAAGAAGATTGTACTTGAGACGACATAGATGAGGATGACTTTCAGGCAGTGAGATTTTATTTTTAAAGTAGGTACAGTTTGCAGGCAGCTGGCATCATCTCAGATTTCATTTGGAAACTATCTGCTCCAAATTGCCATACAAAGAGAAGAGATTAGGATTCTATTTTTGTTCGATTCTGGTCAGACCTTTCCCCTCCCTTCCACCACACACACATCGAGATAAAGATGCATACACGTACACACTTGCCCACATTAGTTAGCCTCTAATTTCAAATGTATTTAAGGCTCAGGCTCATGCTAAAGAGTCAACATGGATCCATTATTTGGTGGATAAACAGAAGATTGATTGGCTGGAAAAGACTTTCACTGATGGGGAAATGGCTGCAGGTGCCCTGCCGCAGGGAAACCACACCTGAAAACACAGCTGATGAGTGGTTATAGCAGATCTTGCCGGAGGTAAAGTCACACTTACGTTTTCTGCTGAGTTAGTTATGCACTAGAAAGTAACTGCAGACATGCTCCTTTGCAGGGTTTATCTGTTTTCAGTTGCACATGGGTTCCCACTGCGCTATGGCTCATGGTAGAAACAGATCTAAAGATGACCCATGTCCCAGAGATCTCCTCTCCCACATGGCCAGGATTATAGCTGGGCAGGGAAAAATGGAGGAAAATATTTCCTCCCAGCTGCTGGTGGCAAGTCAGGGAAAACACAACCAGTGTGATGTGGTTGTGGTAGTACTCTGTGTGTGTTCACAGCAGTGTTGGCTAGAAGGGACCTCTGGGGGTCTCTAGACCAGCCTCCCACCTGGAGCAGGACTGTGGCCACCACTGGGTCTAGCTGAGCTGTGAAAAACTCCAAGGACGGAGGTTGGAGCAGTTTAATCCAGTGCTGCAGCACCCTTCTGGTGAAACATTTTCTCCATCTGTCCATCCTGAGCATCCCAAGCCACAGTTGAGGCCATTGCCGTGTGCTTGAGAGCAGCTTAGTTCTTTCATCGCTGTAACTGTCTTTGCAGTAGGCTGCTATCAGCTTAGTCCTTAGCCTCCTCTTGGCCAGAAAAAACAAGCCTGGCTGCCTCAGTGTCTCCTCATGGGGACTCAAGGCTCATGACCATCTCCACAGCACCCTCTCCAGCTTCCCCACACACCTCTTGTACAGGGAGACCAAAAACTGGACATAATATTCCAGGTGTGGCCACACTCATGCCAAGTAGAGGAGGGAGGAAACTTCTTCTGACCTGGTGGCCACATTCCAGCTAACATAGCCTGGTATGTGGTTTGTCTTATCTGAGATGAGAGCATATGGTTGGCTCAAGTCTGACGTAGCATCCTTTGTCATTTTTGGCAGGGCTGCTGGCCAGGTGGACACGTCCCAGCCTATACCCATTATCAGGGTTATTGCAGCTCTTTTACAGAACTTCTCACATCTTCTTGTGGACTCCTTGCCTCCTTGCCTTTCTTCCCTTTTATAGCTACCCTTTGTGTACATAGATATACACTTATATTGATGTACATACATGTATGGGAGAACAGCTATATGAGGAATTAAAAAACTGCTGGGATCTAGGAAGTAAAATCTGAGGGGATACATGAAACGAAAAGCTGCTGTGGCAACAGCTATTGTGCAACTGAAATTGTCCTTATGAGTGAGAGGACACACTAATTAAATGATCCAGAAGCCCCAGCCTGCAACTACAAAAGAGGTGAGCTGTAAAAGTGCTAGTGTTTCCAATACAGAAAGACCTAAAACTTCCCAACGCCTGTAATTAGGTTTGTGTCGATGTCCCTTCCCTTAACTCCACCTTGCACAAGAGCAGACCTGACTCCTTTGCTCAGTCAAGATGTAAACATCAGCAGTCCACAAGCCTTCAGCGTCTCCAGGGCAGCTCAGCTGGTTTCTTGCCCAACACCACAGCTGGGCTACTTCCAGCAGTTGCAGTAAAGAGGAGAAATGAAAGGCTGCCGGTGGTGTCAGGGCACTGCAGATCAAACAGCAGATGAAGAAAAGCTCCTCCCCCCAACTGCCCCAGGGCTGGGTGCAACCATTTATGGACAGAGCCTAGCAAGCAGGTGATTTGGGTCAGTAAAATACCCATGAAGTTTGGTAACCTGAATTCACCAAGTCATTTTGGACTCCCCCTCCTAACAGCCTGTTGCCAAAGTCGCGTACATCCCACCTGTATGCACCTGATGCCAAGCCAGGGCAGGCACTGTAGGACAGTGCGGACAGAGCCCCATGTTCCCTTTGTCTCACCGCAGAGGTTTAGTTACTCTGGGCTGTTGCTCTCCGTGTTAATCATCTGCAACCAAGATTGTGCTCCCTTCAAGCTGTGCCTCCCTTTTAAGCGGTGGGCAGGTCAAACATCTGCTCCAGGCAGCTGAATTGCACCATTAATGACTTTTTTTAGCTATGTTGCAAGCTTTGTTAAGCCTCCAGCCTCCTCTCTGCCCCAATGCTGCTGCTCACCAGTGCTTCCACCAAGGGGTTGATACCGTTTCATGTTGCTTCTCTGGCTCAGGATTACATTAATATTTGCTAAACAGTCAGTCCCTATCTGAGGAAACAGCATTTTGCTCTAATAGTTACCAAGTGTCAGTGTGAGAGCAGTGAAGGAGGAAAAGAGGCAAAAAGCACAAAACAAGCACAGACCTCTTCTTTCCCTTACAATATTGTTTGGGTTTCAAGACTTTTCTGGTTCATGTTCTCCTAAAGTATAGCACCCACCAGCTTTTCAAAAGCAGAAAGACACGATCTGCTTCAACAGCACCATTTCTAGAAGCACTGAGCATGGGGGAGGTTGGGGGCAAGTAAGTTTCCTTGTCACAGAGCTGTCAACAGAGCAGCTACTTGCAACATCACAGCTTGGCAAACCCCCTCCTATTCAACTGCTTTCCCTTTTGGCTTTGCTCTGTGCCTCCCAGCTCTGGGGTAAAAACTTCCCTGGTGACAGAGTGTTGCTTTAAATGGGGATGAAAGGGGCAATACTGCAGCAGAACAATTATCAGCTGGAAGGTAATTACACATGGCCATGGGTGCAAGAGCCACGGTGGCACTACAAACAAAAGCTGGGGAAGGTGAATGGGTGATAGAGGTGGTGATGCCCCAAGGAGACCCACAGGACTGTCTGACAGCCATGAGTGGGGGTGCCCAGTAAATTGTAAAATACATATGAACTTCTCATAGTCTGCTAATGCAAAGTACTCATGAGCCGTGGTGTGCATGGCTGGAAATGGGGATGAGAGGAGCTGCACATGGATTGGCCCCTGCAAAGACTGGCTGCATAAAGCTGCTACATTATGCAGACATGGTCTTGCATGATGCTGACCAGGTAGAAACTCAGACTGTAAATGAAGCCATCCTCAACAAGTTTTTTTGGCTGTGAGTCCTGAACACCACATTGCTGAGAGCAATCTTCGCATGTTTATCCCATGTTTTGCCTTACCAAAATAAAATTTTTAAAAGTGCTGGGCATTCAAAAGAGTGAATGGATGGAGCCTGGGTGCAGCTTTGTCAGAGCTGTTCCCCACCATCCCCTGCCTCCCCACCCACATCCATCCTCTGCAGCCTCTTCATTTTCAGCTGCTGTGTCCAGGAGAAGCACCCTTCTGCAAAGCCAGTGCACGGCTGCAAGAGTCAGCAGGGCTCGGACACAACGGGGTGACCAGCAGCAGGACGCAGGTGCTGCCCACCTAGTTTGGGATTTGCCTTGCCAAACTTGGAGCAAGTCACCCTCATCTCCCCTCGTAGTTAGCTGAGAGAGACTGGCAGAGACTGATTCGTCTCGCTCCAGGGCAGATGTCAGAAGTAGATCAGCTGTATCACACCTCAGATGTGCCTGTTTTTCATTCAGTGTGAAGGGAATGTGACAGCTCGTCCCAGCGAGGGGCTTGCAGCCAGACAGCTCAGCCTGACCCAGGTGCTCCCGCGGGCCCTGCAGGCAGCCCCTCTCCCTGGTCTCTGCCTATGTAAAAAGCAATATTCATTGCATTGGTTCCCATTAGCATGTGCCTGTTCCCAGCAGGACCCTCCTCTCAGGCTTCAGGGACAAGTCTTCCCAGAAAGTCCAAGACCTCCATCAGGGCAGGGGGTGACTGGGAAAATGGTGGGACCCAGCTTGAGCAATGCACAGTGACCCTCCAGCCCTGCACACTGCCTCCAAGGGGACTGGAGTGCCTATAGCAATGACACCCTCCACTCCCCACTGAAGGATTGGTGGGGTAACTGGTGGCAGGGCAGCGGCTGATGGTGTGATGCTGATGAAGTCATCCTGCCATGAAGCTGTCTGGGAATTTTATCACTGCTAAGATCATGCCGGGCCAGCAGCCTGCTAACAAGCACCGTCAGAGGGACGTCACCTTCACAGGGAAAGGCTAAACGACATGGCAAAAAACAACAGGCAAGGGTTTTTTTCAGAAAGCATCAAAGAAACAGACCTCTCTTTGCTTCGAGCTGAATCATGAGCCTTAGGCTGCTGTGTAGATCTGCAGGGATGGATGGGCAGCAGTGGTGACACTTCCCTGGGAAGCCACTGCCGGCCTGTCACTCCACATATTCAGCATTTTCTCACAAGAAGCCAGGGATTCGCTGTGCCACAGAAGCGGATTTCATAATTATTTGAAAGCGAGACCATCAGGGAAGGCTATGCTTTATGTGAACTGATTTGAACCCCAGGTAAACACCCCAACTCTCAAAATGAGGCAAATTTTCCCAATTACTGCTGCACCATTTGTAAGTCCTCAAGATTTGCACTAAAGCTAATGAGATCAGGCTCATATGAAGCCAGTCACCACTACTGTCCTGCAGAAAATGGTCTCCTGAGTGCAGAGAGAGCACTGTCTGCTGGCAAGGTGTGCTTGGCTCCAGGATCAGCGGTGTCCTCACCTTCTCGCCAGCCAGACCTTGGCCACCAGTCCCTGGAGTAGAGCCGGTGGCCTGAAAGTGCACTTTCTCTGTTCCTCCTGGAAATGGCTCTGGATAGCATGGTTTTCCACACTGAACATTACAAATACCTTGTATTCATGATGATGAGGTCTGAATGAGCTCTCTGCTCAGAGGCTCTGCTCCCAAATTCCCTGCCATGCTGGGGGGGGGTGGCAGAGTCGCTTACTCCAGGGACATGTCACACAAACACTCACTTACCCCAGAGATGCTGCCCTGGCTGCAGGATCTTGCCCGGCCATAGGTGAGCATTCAGCCCAGCACAGCTTGCTGACCTTACTGATGGTTCTAATAACTTCCACTAAAAAGGACTTGTGCAAACTGAAAGGAAACAAGTAAACAAATCTATTGAAAAAACCTAAATTTTAAAAAAAATCATTCATGCCGCTAGCTCTTCATTTTTTACTCCCTGTATTTAAGTGCCAGTTGAACACATGTAGCAAAAATCAGCCTGCCAGGCTTGGTTTCTGGCACTGTTTATAACTGCCATCTAATTGTATTGAATGATACATCTAGTTGATGTATTTGATATTCAAATAAAAAACAGAACATAAGACAATCATCATGAAAATGTCTTGAATGCGTCACAGGAGTGTGAGAGGGATTAATTTATTAATGTTTAATGAGTGATTTGAAAAGGTGAAGTGTCTAAAAATGAAAAGCGCTATGAGAACTCTGTTAATGATGAAAGATGCAGGTGATATTTTATTTATGCAGTTTGACTATAAAACAGCCAGAACAATGCGACTTCAAACATGGGTGAAGAGACAATCCCTGCAATGGAGAGTTTGTCTCATGAGGTATATACTGAGTCCATTAAATTAACAGCTTTCCTATCTGAGAGCAGTCTTCTGTGCATCAGAGAGGGTTAAGTACGAGCAGGTCAATGCAGCATGTTGCTGCCGTGGGGTCAGGTCCCAGCAGCAGTGATAGCGCAGCGATAGCTCTTAGCTCTGTGCTGAGACATGGTCTCCCCTTCCCCCATGTGAGATGTGAGATGCTTACACTTCACACATGCCCCCAGACTTGGACCTCACCCAATTCCTGCTCCCTCCTCTAACTCAGCGATAATGTGGGCGGAGACACTGATGCGAGCACCTATGTACAGGCATTTGCTGCTCTGATAAGGGCTTGGATAGGCAAACTTATACAATGACTTGGGTCAGGACCTCCCCAAGGCTTTTTGCTGCCAGACACAGCTTTGAGCTGTTTTGTGTAGTGTAGGCTGAAAATCTCTGCTTTGCATGCCTTGATAATAAATACATTTATATAAATAGATTTGCGTGCACCTCATGTACCACAAACATTTGAACATAAATCAAATTGCCTGCAGGCAATGCACTTAGCAAATGCACACCCATCTGAGGTGTGAGCAAGAAATAACTTTCAAAGCTATGAAAGACTGCTATTTGCTTGGGTTGGGAGGCCAAACAAAGGCCAAATTTTCCCTCTACCTACCTTGTACTGTCTTTATTTTGATATAATCTCAGCTGTTCCTATATCATCTTTTGCACGTGCATATACCTTCCCCACCTTGGTCTCTTCCAATTTCCAGCTGCTTTCACTATGGGAAAATATTGGAAAAGGCTTGTTAAATTTTCTTCCTTCCCTAAACTCTCCTGACTAGAAAACTACAGGCTACACTGAAAAAAAGATAAATCTTGAAAAAAAGAATTCAGATTGAATTGAATGGTTGAAATCAGCACAAACATTCAGGGTGTCAAAGCATTCATTGCCTGTCTCTTGGAGACCGTCAAATGGACTCTGGATCTCCTATCACTGAGGTAGTGATGATGAGGGTGAAGTACCCACATGGGGTGAGGTGGAGTTCCCTAAGCCTCCCAGCTGATCCAGGTACCTCTTGCACCCTATCCTGAATGTGGCTTCCAATTTCCCCAAAGATAGAGACAGACTGTGTTTCCCACAGGGGAAGAGCACCATGACCAGGTGCCAGAAATGTCCATGCCATCCCACCCAGAAGGGGAAGGGGAGTTCGCATGGCAGTGAGCTCTATGTCAAAGGAGCACCGCTCTGGTTTTTACCCCATTACACTCCCCTCCCTCACACAGCTTCCTCTGAAAGCTCATTCTGGGCCACGGGTCAGCTATGGAGGAGAAAAGCAATTATTGCCCTGGGAGGCTGAGAAGTAGCTACTATTAATATTATATAATCACTCTTTCAGAGGATGGAGCAGGGCACTGTTGAGACACAGGCTCTGGGTTCATGGGTTCAAGGTTTGGTTTTGCTGTAGACTCTCTGGATGAGCTGGGACAAGACACTTACTTCTTCTAAACACTCTCACTTGTATTAGCAGGGAGAAGAGGGTCCCTTTTTTTTCCATTTTGGTTTATTTAGATCATAGGAGTCAGAAGGTTATGAAATATGAGAGCAAAGGGTCTAACATACAGCCTTTTGGTGTTAATATCGTCACTGTAAAAGAACGTGCTTGCATAAACACATATACAGTCTTACACACACAGACAACTATTTTAGTGTGGTTTCCCGAGGGAAAAGTAGTCCCTACTAAGCATCCTTGCTGGAGAAGAGGCTGTGACCTGAGTCCAGCACAGAGGCAGAAAGGGAAAGAACAGCTTCTGGGGGGGTGACCATGGACCCTGTTGCTCCCAGGAGTACCCTTGCACCCTTACTTGGGTGTCCTGAAAAGAAATTCATGCAGCTGGTGTGCACCCTCACATTCTCAAAATCACAGGGTGGACTGGAATAACTCGGTCCTTCTCCATCACCCTTGAAAGACAACTGAAAGCAGGTTTTCTCATACCAGCAACTCTGGAGCTCAGCTCTTAGCTCATATTTTTGTTGGGTTTGGGCTATAGAAATCTTCTCTGTCATATATTCATTCATGCCACATATCATTTGAAGTCCATTTTAGCAGCTACAGGTTCATTCCCTTTCCTCTAAACTTAGAAGTGAACTCTCTATTACTTGTATACTTGCTAAATGGTATCACTTAATAGGTTCTCTTTGCCTCTACCACATTTCCATAACTTGTTCTTTAATCTTCCTTTGATCCTGAATACCAGAGAGATTTATGCGTAATTTATTCTTACGTTGTTGTACTTGTTTAATCTTTCATTTTCAGTTGGATTCATTTTCAAACAAGAGCGCTTGTTATAAGTTCAGATTATTGTTGACAGTTGGGACCTACCTGCTCTTTCTGAGACAAGTTTCCATTATTGTGTTTTATCTTTATCAGTTTCCTCTCAACACGTATTTAACTCAAGGGCTCTGAGCGATTCAGCATAATTCCTTTCTGCCTTCAGATGGAGACTGGGGTTTTCCCTTTCTTTGGCACACACTTGATTAGCCCTTCTTGCTGTAAAGCCAAAAAATATGACATCCCTTTTTCCATCACAGGCAGTTTGCTGGTGATCCATAACATCAGCTCCATCCCTTTTCCCTCCGCTTTGATCAATGACGGAAGCTCCCTTTTCTCCATTTTTTTGTTTTCTATGTGGAGCAAGTAATCAACAAATTTGGTTCCTTAGCAGCACCCTCGTCCTAGTAGGTTTAACAGATGTTAAGGGGTGTCTGAAGCCATGTCTTGCAGAGGTACCCAAATTAAAGGTTCCAGCTGCCCTCACAGTTGAACAGATTAGCAAAGGAACCGATTTGCTCCCCGGGAAGATCATTTCCATCTGTCTACCTGATTCTTCGAAACTGAAGAAGGAAGAGCAAGCAGCTGTCCAGCCCCCATGTGATGCTGGCCAGATAACTCATCGAGGATGCCGCAGAAGGTGATCCATGAGTGAACAGTTTCCCAGAGTTTATTTTGGATCAAAGGGAAGAAGTTGCCATTGTGAAGAAGCTGTGGTAACTGAAGCAAAGACAAAAAAACCCTCCCCAGCTGAGATGGAGACAGCCCACGCCTTTTTAAACTATATCAGTCCCTAAAGAGCCTTAGGTTCACTTTGAAATCTGAGATCAGCTCAGATTTTGCCATCAAAATAAGGCTTGTTTAAAAAAAAATAAAACAATACAAAGAAAAAGGAATCAAAGCTTCTAGTTCACTTGAGAGCAAATAATTTGTGAATGTTATGTGGTCCAAGACCTGCTGAACAGACACCCTATGGATGGCTGGCCTCATGCTGGGGACTGACCTGCAAATCATGGTGCAGCTCCCCCAGTCCTGAGAAACTGAGGCAGGGCTGGCAGGTCAGCCCTGGGCACTGAGCTGCAGGAGTCGCAGGTGATGCCAGTCCCGGACATATCGCAGGGATGCAGCCCTCCAAACCACTGGCTTGACTGCACGGTAGGAGCCAGCACTGCCAGGTCTCTTGGCGGCTCCACATTGCCTTTCTGATGCAGAGCTGCTATAAATACAGCCTGGCAAGATGGAGCTCCCTGGCAGCTTCGGGGTTCTGGTGAATCTGCCTTCAACAGCCTTGCTGATGCAGGAAATATGAAATATATTCAGGGAAAAAAATTTAAAAGCGGAAATTCTTAGGAAAAAGAAACTGTCAGAGTGAAGCTAAGATGGAGGGAGTGTATCAGTAATTTAAGTACAAAAACAAGTGGTACAAAACTCTCAGTTTAGTTCCCCCGCATGGAATCTGGATTTATTGTAAAGGAAAAATCAGAAAGTGAGGCAACTAAAAAAAAAATGTACTCTGCATTGTAATGGCGCCATGAGGAAAAAATATGGGAGAAAAAAGCCCATCTAATGTCTCGTTAAAATAGATTTAATCTCATCTCAGACCACAGATGCTAAAATGATTTCATCATAATTGTATTGTTATGGAATGACTGTTCCGTGTAATCTTCGCTCTGAATTTCTCAGCATTATAATGTTTGATTATGAGGGGTGGGAGGTTCAGCATTAATTTTTCCATTCAGCTTTGAAGAGGTGTAAGTAGGTAACAGAAAAAGGGATGTCTAATGGCGATACGTGCAACTTTTGTAAAGTTGGAGACATTTTAAAAAGCAATTTGGTAGCAGACTGGATGTTTTACAGCCTTTTATTCTTCTATTTTGTTTTCCAAAGTTGAGAGAAAGAAAAAAAAAAAAGTCCTTTTCAGACCTGCACTCCATTCCCAGCTCATCTGAGCTGCTGCAAAGCCTGCTGGGGTGTCCCTGAGGGACCAGAGTGGGCTGACAGGAAAAGCCCGACATGGCTCTCATCCATACTGAAATTAGGGCTTCACAGTCTATTCACAGTCCAGCTGCAGACCCTGGAAAGACTTATAAGCTTTTACAATGCAGATTTTTATTTAAAATAGAAAGGCAGCACCGTAGGCCATAGCAGCTCCAACTAGTAGGAGGTGGGGCATCACCTTCCTCTTCCTCTGTCAGTGGGGAACGCAAGGGGCTCACAACACAGCACTCCAGTGCAGTTGACATAACCTGGATGTCATGTGCATCTTCAGCTTGCTTAAGGCTGCACTAGGGTAGGATGGTCCGTGAACAGGAATTGCAGCTCCCCTCCGCCAAATCCCATATCAGCACATCAGAGTGAAATCTGTCTGGAGACAACCAGGGAGCTAAAGGGCATTCAGCTGTGCTCCTCGTTATCTGGGCTTGCACAGGGAGGCCAAACCAGATGAGACCCTCGGTGCATAATTAAGTTGTTCTGTCAGCAGCAAAAACAATTAAACCTGGATTCCTACAGATTTGCCTCTAAAGTCGTGTGCACGCCTCCCACAGAAAGACAGCAGATGTCCTCCTACAGAACCTTCAACACACACCCTCCTTCCTGAGGGTCTCTCCTAACCACCTCTATGTCCTCTGCACTTTTTCCCCTTGGGCACGCCATGGCAATGCTCCTGTCATGCCATGTGCTCTACCTCTGCCTTTTGGGCAAAACACGGGACGTGTAGCAGCCAGGAGCTTTGCAGGGGTCTGCATGGGCATTGATTCAGCTATCCATCCTCAACACAGCCTCCTGTTTTTACGAAACTTGCAGGAATTTCGTAGCTTGAAGAATTTTAGCTCCCTGACAAAGTTTGTTGACATTGGCCAACAGATTGAGAAGCCGTGGGGAAAGGCAAGGGGCACGGGCAGACAGACTTTACAATGGCAGAAGCTTCGTTGTCTTCAGGCCTCAGGCTTATAACCATATTATCAAAGAGAAAAATCAACCGTTTCCCCAGGATGTGTGACTTGGACAGGAGTCAGGTGGGCCTGATCATGCCATGAATGAAGGAGAGGGAAGGCATCCAGCTCTGGCACAGAGCAGCCGGGTGGGCTCATACCTTCCTACAGAGGCTTTGTACTGCCCTTTATCCCTTCTCACTGGTAAAGTCCTGTAACCGGCAGCAGTTTGGAGCATTACACAATAAACACTCAAAATGGTGACAGAAGGAGAACAGCTTGATCAGAGCCTGCTGCTGTCACTAATCTGCCTGCTGCAACGTCTGTTGTTGCTATTTTGGCTGCTGCTTCTTCCATATTGTCTCTTGCAGTGTGTCCAAGAAAGCCAGGCTATTGATCCTAAACTCAGTTGTACCAAACTCAAGCAAAGACCTAGCAGGGAGACACCAGCACAACATTCAAGTGGGAAAAAGGTCTGTGCCCAGATACCTACTTTGGTTGCTGTCATTCAGGACTGTCCACATCTGCAGTGCCATAATTTGACGTAGTTCATGCACAACTAAACCAAAGAAGTTCAGGGCACTACCTCACTGTCCAGGCCTCGGGGAGCCTTGCATGGGGAGCAAAACCCGTGCTGCTTTCTCCCAGAGGAAGTAGACATCATTCCTTATGTTGATCTTGTGAAGTGACAACTTTGCAAATCCAAGAGCAATTTTGTACCTTTAAGTCAGGCTCTGGTCTGCCTTTCAAATGCAGAAAGGGTTATGTTCTAGGGAAAACACAATTCAGACAGCCCTGAATCAGCAAGGTCCTCAAAGCCCGCCACATGGAGATACCAGAGCTGGTTTTTCTCTGCATTGTGTTTTCTTTATCTCACTCATCATATTTTCTTGCAGAAAATCTCCCCATCCCTCTCCAGATTTCCTTCACAAAACCCATGACATGAGCAACATACACATCTGCTCTGAAGCTACAGTCATCTGTTGTTCCCTGCAAGGCCACTATATGCATAGGGCCATTGTGCAGAGAAATGGAGTATTATTTAAGTGTCAAGAGTGTACGCTGCACAGTGCAAGGGAACCACACAGCCGTCGGGGCTCCTTCAGCAGTGGCAACCACGCAGAGCTGACACCACTGCAGCAGCTGATCCAGGAGGTGCTTTTCCAGGGGGAGGGGGAATAAGCATTAGCAATTATGAGCTTTGCTGAAAGGCATGTTTTAAAGAGGAATATGAGTGAATGAAAGGAACTGTTGCCCTCTGAGTCAGGAGAGTAAAGGTAACTGGATTTTAAAGAGGCTTAGACTTAAACAGTCCAGCAAGAACAACTGTTGGGAGCTAGCTGGTGCTTGGATGGTAAATATTCACCTCTATTAGAAGGTCTTTCCTTTTGCACCTGTCAACCTTCATGTTATGCCACCACTGTAATGCCCAGCAGAACGCTGTTAGGAACAAGCCCCAAAGGATACAGCAGAGACAACCTCCAGCCTGGGAGAAAGCCCCATACAGGCTTTCAGTGATGGGAGGGTGGAGGAGGCACAGCAGCAGGATGGTATGGTGTGGTATGGTATGCCATGCAAACATGGCATCCTGCCAAATTGGGGTGGAGAGCAGAGAGGCACCAGGCTTTGGTGCAATGCAAAGGACAAACAGCTTGGGCCAGATGAAGCAAAAAGGTACCACCAAGGAGCTGTGAAAAGGGGAGGGGGAAGGTTTTGCAGAATGAATGTCTAAATTTGCAGGAAAGAGGGCAGAGATCCAAAGGTTTATTGACAGTTAAATATCATTCTCCTCAGTTAATTAGTTTCATAGCTACTGTTAACAATATATCAAGTGAGCTGAAAATCTCGCCAGTAATACTAGGAAATGCACAGAAAATGGTATGAGCAGGCACTTCCTTTGAAAAGCGCCTGTGTTGTCAGTGTCTGTCTGATAAATCCCTGTCATGCATCAGGTGAGCTGCACAGTATGGTCCAGGGGACCTGCTTTGCATTATTTGAAAAGCATGGGGACATTTTTGGTGTCAGAAGAAAGTGAAGTTTAGATGGTAGGATTCATGTCTAGATGCTTGTGGAATTTGTCCCATGACACATCTCCTCTCTTGGATCCTTCCAGGCTGATCCTCATTCTTTATCAAGGAGTGTATTATCTTCTGCCTGTCCTGGCTGTGTGACTTTTAAAGAAACATAATCTTGAGATTATGGTCAAGGCCTCTCAAAAGTGTGAGACACCCTCAACAGCTCACAAGAGTACCCAAACAATGCCATCCAAAACCATTAGTCACTTCTGAAAATCTTGGCTCATGAGGATGGTTTTGTCAGAGCTTTGCCATTTAAAAAAAAACAGAGAAGCAAGAGAGCTGTAAAAATGCATTTCAGGAATAGCTTGTAGACACCCACCTTAGTCCTAAGTAAGATGATGAGGTACTGCCTGCAGTGCAGTGATGGGGGACCGCATCTCTGGGATGCTGCTCTGCAGCAACCAGTGCTAAGGTTCAAAAAGCAAAAGGTGGAGGATAAATTCCCAGAGTCAGGTATAAGCTTCACTTCTGTAAGTGATTCGTGCTTTTCACTCAGGACCAACACTGGAGAATTACTCTGCAAATGCCGATTTCCTTTAACTACCTTCCCAGCTGCCAGTTCATGGACACCTGCAGTGGGGAAATGCATGGCAGTGGCACACCATATGGCCATCGCTGCTCCTTGCTGTTGCGCATCAGCTGTGCAACAAAGCCAGCCTCAGGGTATTTTTCAGCAGGACTCTGCCTGCTTCTTTTGCAACCCCAGAGCACATCTTGGGTTTTTCTGCTGCTGCTTGCCTCAGGTTCTGTAAGGGAACTGCTAACTGCAATGGATGAGCAACAGCTATGGAGACCCAACGGATGATACGGTGCGATCGTTGTGGTTTCCAGCAGCCTGCTCTGCCTGGCCCTTACAATCCTTCTGCCTGTCTCTTTTTGGTCTGACCGCTGCCTTTCCCTGCACATCACAGCACTCGGTGCTGGCTTGGGATGGGAGCGTCACCTCCTCCCAGCAGATGTGGCTCCAGCAACGCTGTGGCCGCCCACCCAGGGAGAGACTCCCTGTTTCACACCTTTAGCACTCACAGGATGAGAGTGGCTCAGAGCCATGTAACAGGCAGTTATTTGTCATTTTTTTCAGTGCTTGGACTTGGGAAATACTTTTTTCCTCTTCTATCCTACCCAGGTGGAGGTGTTTCCACCCATGGGGGTGCCTGTGGCAAACACCCCGACCTTTGGGCTTAAAACACTCTAACAAGCATTGCCAGGGAGCAAAGCCCAGCAAAAGCAACCCAGCCAGGAGAGACATGCTCAGGGAAGCCTCTTTGCCCCTGTAGCACCCCAGGAGGCCTGGCCAGGTGTCCTGGGGCTCTCAGCACTCCTCTGCCGCTGTCGGAAAGTGCAGCTGGAGGGTGGCCAAGGGGAGGGACAGTAGCCAACCACCCTGCCCAAAACCCCTGTCTCTGGAGCTGGCAGAGTGCCCTGATAGGCTTACAGGATGGTGAGACCTGCTCACCACACTGGGGTACAATTTAGTGTTAGATTCGATAGCGCCTGAGATACCTCCGAGGCAGAGCAGAGGAGGGAGTGGGGGATTTCCCAGCACTAATTGTCAAGCAGTCGTTAGCCGGAGAGAGTCCCCCTGCCAAGGGATTAGGTGAAGCATTGTTTCTCACTCAATAAATCTTTACAACAAATGCCTAATTCTCCAGGCACCGTGTACGAAAATTAATCCCGATCCCCCACTTCTTTTTTCTCATCACAGGGATGTTTCCCTGCCGCTGCTCGCCACAGCCCAAGGCTGCAATGACAGTGATGCACCATGATGGCACGGGGAAGGTGCATGTTCAGTGAGCTGGACTGGTGGGGACAGGGAGGGGGACAGTGATGGTGCCCCTCCAACATCCCCAGCGAGCAGCAGCATAGCAGCCCTGGTAGCACTCATGCTCTTGCAGCCCGGCCGTTGGTAAGAAGCAAAGTCCTAGGAGAGACCCAGGACCTCGCATTGCCTCTGGCTCTCTGGATGCAGCAAGAAAATGGCAAGGCCATTTTCATCTCTGAGTGGCATCATTGACAGGTCTTTGCTAATTAGCTGCTGAGTATGTTATAAATGCTCAGAAATGCTGAATGGGAGGGCCGTGGTGGGAATTTCAGCACAAGATGATGTTCCTGGCTCTGGGATCTGAGCAGCCTAGAGAGGAGCTGCAGGATGCCATACCAGTGTGGGGGGATCCAGTGGGCCAAAGGGATATTTTTTTCAAATCATGCTTTTAGCAGGAGCTAGAAGCCATGTGTGAGCAGAGTCAAACACCATTGTGCTGTGGGACCTCGGGAGCCTCCTCTGTTCCTGCAGGTCATCAGCCCCTGGAGGGAAGCAGAGAAGCTGTGCCCTCTCCCAAATTCCCCCTCTGAGGAGAAGGCAGGAGCTCAGGCTGGGTTTTAACCAGGACAGAGGAGCAGGCCTACAGGTTTTACCCATTAAATTACTACATTATCCATGCAATCAAGCCTGCTGCTTGGTGGGATGGGGGAGAGAATCGGAAGGGCAAAAGCAAGAAAACTCATGGGTTGAAATAAGAACAGTTTAATAACTAAAGTAAAATAATAGAAATAATAATAATAATAGTATTGATAATAATAATAATATTATAATGAAATGAAAAACAAACCACAAGAGAGAGAGAAAGAAAACAAAACAAACCACAAAATACCCCAGGTAATACACCCACTCACCACCCGCCGATCGATGCCCAGCCAGTCCCCGAGCAGTGATTCCCCCCGGCCAGCTCCCTACCATTAATATACTGAGCATGACTTTATATGGTATGGAATAGCCCTTTGGACAGTTTGGATCAATAATTTTAGCTGCGTCCCCTCCCCTTCCAGCTTCTTGTGCACCTGGTAGAGCATGGGAGGCTAGAAAAGTCCTTGACTAGTGCAAGCACTACCCAGCAACAACCAAAACATCTCTGCATTATCAACACTGTTCCCAGCACAAATCCAAAACGTAGCCCCATACCAGCCACCATAAAGAGAATTAACTCTATCCCAGCCAAAACCAGCACATTCATTATCCATGCTATCAAGCCTGCTGCTGCAAAATTCCTGCCGGTTCTCCGAAAAGCCAGTGTGTCTCTCAGCCACAAACAAGAGTATCCTCCCTGGTGCCATTTTTCACTCTGATGCATTGCCTTCACCCCAGCCATCCTGTTCACCCTCTGGGACACATCTGCCTGTGGGATGTGCCTGGCACACCCCACTCGGACACATCTCAGCCCCAAGAGAAGAGGAAGGATACACTTCTCTCTGTCCACAGTCTCGGACAGAAGCATCCCCACCAAGAGAGAGGGCTGCATTGGGCAGTGTGGGACACAGGACTATCAAAGGCACTAGTCACTTTTATGAGAAATGCTTTATTAACAAGGCTTTAGTTCATGCACCGAGTGGCTTTTGCAGTGTTGTGGAAAGTGTTTCCACCCAATAGTCTAAGAGACCAAAAGAGGGCCACATCCCAGGCATGTGGGTTTGCCCTCAGGTCTGGCACAGGGACAGTGACGTGGGATTTCATACCCCGACACATCTCTGCAATGCTGAGAACTCCCTGACTTCCAGCTTTCACGCTTACTGTCGCGATGAGGAGAGTCAGCAGCCAGGAGGCTCCTGGTCCTTCCTTGCGTGGCTGCTGCCCATGCTGTGGTGCACGTTGCTTGCTCGTGGGGTGTTTGCAGCTCTCCTGCATCCTGTTCCAGCATCACTATTTCCCACTCATGCACCCTTGGAAAAAACCATGGAAATTTTCCCCCATCCATGCGCAAGCATTTCCGCACAGCAACACCCTCTAGTCAATGCACACAATCCTCCCTCAGCAGCGCTGGGACTGTCAATCTTTTCACACCTGCTAAGTGGTAGAGTGCTTCTCCCAATTTACTTATCCATCATTTTTATTGAGAAATCTGCTCTAGTCCCACACAGTTATATGAGTTAATGGAACGGTGATTAGGGGATTTTGTGGGAACGAGCTGTGATTTCAGGCACACCGGTGCAAAGCCGGGACTACACCGCACCGTTTCCAGCACATCTGCTCAGAGCAGGATTTGATCCCTTTTGCCATGAGTTCCTGATCATTTGCATACTCCTTTGCTTGTTTTTATCATTTTAAATATCTATGTATATTATTATTATTTTTAAAGCCATCTGGGCAATCATTGCTGTGTTCCTGAGCAGGGAGAGTACTGTGCCAGTCTGTTCACATTAGAGAGCCTCTTTTCCTGATTAACTCTTCCAGTGCCATTTGATCCCCACTAAGCCATGGGGTGGTCATTGCTGCTAACACCCCAGTGAAGGCAGTGAGCAAGGAGTCTCCCAGTCAGCGTGAGCACCATGGCACAGAAACAGAGTAATTTAAAGGAATACAAGGGGGTAAAAAAAAAAATGAAAGTTCCCCAGTGAGTCCTATTTCAGTAGGAAATAAAGCCTGGGAGGGGCCATCAATAAACTTCTGCATACCCCAAGTCCCAAAGCACTTCAGCACCTTAAAACATATGAGAGCTTTCACAAAACATTTACTAAAACGGCTTCTGGGGCTTAAAGCCACACTCGACCTCAAGTTTATAGAGAGCCTGCTTTTCCTCTGCAAAATAGAGATCAGCATCATTCTGGTCTGAGTACAGGTCAGGGGGGAGGAAGAAGGACCAAGAAGAGTCTTTGGGATTTTTAAACAGCAGCATGAGGGCTGCAGTGAAGCTCCTGTGATGTGCCTGAGGCGGTGCCAGTTTAGCCTCAACGAGGGAATCTGCACAGTCCATGGGAAGTCCAAAGTCTTAGCTAATTTACAAGACATTTTAAATGTGTGTGTTGAAAGGCACTGAGGGACATTCCCATCTCATCAGGCCCTGTGTTAATGGAAGCCAGATAAATGCTCACTCAGTGAGAAGGGAATAGCCTATCACCCCTGATGTCCTCAATCACAACCAACCCAGGAAAAATACCTACAACAAGGCACCTGACAAGTATGTTTAGTGCACGATTAACATCAGGTGCTCCTTTCAAACATTCACTCGTTCTGTACTCCCATCCTTCTGGTATGGTTGAAGGAGTGCTGGGATTTTGCCTCGGAGCTGATAGGGAAAACAGACCTTGTGCCAGGTGCTGGCCGGACCCAAAGAGCAGATGAGCAATTAGCAGGTCTCTGTCCAGGGCCTGGCCTGCCATCTTATAGTCCTATATATCCTACAGCAGGAGAAATTCAAGCTGTTTCAAGACCCTTTTAATCTACAGAGAACAATTGAGATGTTGAGAGCAAGCTTTTCCCATGCACAAGCGACTACAAACTGTGTCAAATCTGTCTCAACCCAAGAGCTGCTGCTCCGCGTCTTTGACATTCAAGTGGCTTGTTTAGCACATATATATCACAAAACTCCAGGAACTGAACTCTCCTTAATGACAATTGATTAAACATTCAAGCTATATAAAGTACTGAAGTATTGTAAATACATTTTAAAAGGGAAAAAAAAAATCTTTGAAATTCACTTTAAGCTTTCTTTTCAATTATTTATCACAGAATCTCAGCCCCATTAAAGTCAGGCTTAATGGGCTTGTTTATATATTACAGAAAACATTCTGCTTTTAATTGCCTGCTGAAAGGCTCTTACACCCGTCTCTCTCAGCTTTGCAGCAGTACTTAACCGGAAGGCAGGAGCTTAGTGTGGCGGGCGGTGGGCAAATCCCCCCTGTACCTCCATCCTGGGATGCTGAGTGTGGATGAAACTTGCCCACAGAGATCATTCTGTCCCTTGAGAGGCTCTTTTG
Source organism: Fregata magnificens (assembly GCA_013389945.1). Taxonomy (NCBI): domain Eukaryota; kingdom Metazoa; phylum Chordata; class Aves; order Suliformes; family Fregatidae; genus Fregata; species Fregata magnificens. The sequence goes on along the minus strand of WAAD01026581.1, from coordinate 115,406 downwards.
CTGGTGAATTCACCCCAGCTCTCCTCCTCAGTCGGGTACTACATACGGAGATCAGGTCAACCTGATGAGATTCCTATCCATTTTCCCATAGACCCATTACCCCCATGGGTCTTATATCCATGTCTATTCCCATGGTACAGAATTACTTTGCCCATGGCTTCTGTTCCCAAGATCCCTCTTTTCATCTCTTCTGGCTGATGATCAAAGTTGTTTCCATGAGGGCTGACACAATGGGAGACCCATGACACTTCAGAGCTGGGGGACCCCCAGCCCCCTAGCAGCACTTTTTGGGGGATTGGATGCAGGCTGCATCCTTCTTCCACTTAACCAGCTTCATATGGGGACAAACTTTTTAGTATGGCCTGTTGCAATAGGACAAGGGGGAATGGTTTTAAACTAAAAGAGGGTAGATTCAGACTAGATATAAGGAAGAAATTTTTTACAATGAAGGTGGTAAAACGCTGGAACAGGTTTGCCTAGAGAGGTGGTAGGTGCCCCATCCCTGGAAACATTCAAGGTCAGGTTGGATGGGGCTCTGAGCAACCTGATCTAGTTGAAGATGTCCCTGCTCACTGCAGGGAGGTTGGACTAGATGACCTTTAAATCTCCCTTCCAACTCAAACTATTCTATGATTCTATGATCAGGGTTGCAGGGCAGGGCTGAGTATGGGCTGAAGAGCACAACTGAACAAGATGCATCATTAATTGAGGAAATGAGGTCTATCCTCATCCTTAGCAGCAAGTCCCTGAGAACTGGGAAGGGAAAAGGCTTCTGCTGGTATGCACTGGGGAGGCTCTAGAATCACGTAAATATCTGTGTGGGTTGGAATGGTACTGCTGAGGAGAGGAGAGGAGAGGAGAGGGGAGGGGAGGGGAGGGAAGGGAAGGGAAGGGAAGGGAAGGGAAGGGAAGGGAAGGGAAGGGAAGGAAAGGAAAGGAAAGGAAAGGAAAGGAAAGGAAAGGAAAGGAAAGGAAAGGAAAGGAAAGGAAAGGAAAGGAAAGGAAAGGAAAGGAAAGGAAAGGAGGAAGGGAAAAGAGCAAAATAATGAAAGAAAATATGAAATAAAACAAAACAAAATGAAATTAAAAGAAAAGAAATGAAATTAAAACATCCAAGGTTCCTCTTCTCTGACACTTGGACTTGACTGATATTATGATTTGTTCTCTATGTTAGGAGCTCAGAATATTTTGGGTCTTTATCTGCAGCCAGCCACAGAATCATGTCTACAGTATCGGTCCAGCATTGTGGCCACCAATATTCCCCCAAAGACCATGTGCAAGCCGAAGTATTTCAGACTGCTAAGTCAGTAAGTGCACTGTGCTCGGGAAAGTAAAAACTGTGTCACACACACAACTGGAGGAGAAATCATTAACATCACCCTATAGGTTTTTCTCTCTATGTGAGGATTACTAGTGAATATTAGCACTTCTGTGCATGGTTGCATGGCCATTTCTGACCCTGTTGACCAGAACATCTTGTCTGACTTGCCTTAAGGGGAGAAGAGAGAGAACTTCTTTCTACAAATACATACTAAGCACAGAGACAACCATCCTTGTTTGCCATTATTGATACTAAAATAATGAGTCCATATGAAGGCTGTGTGAGAAAAAACCCACCAACTTTGCTCTTTCTTATTTGAAGCCCATTTCAGCCCCAACAATTAGTTTGAAGACGGAAGAGTAAGTTCTCTGAATTCACTCCAGAGAAACAGCTCCAGTTTCTTCAGAAGTTTGATCCTCAGGTACCTTAAGTTTGGAAGGAAAAGGAGAGTTGATGTCATAATGACTTCTGGATTTTGTGCTGAAATTACATTTTTGGCGCCGTTAAATCCCATTGTGTGCTATGGAGGATATAATGTAATACTCATCAGAGGCAGGCAGCAGTGAGGTTTACTGGCACTAAAATCAATAGGCACTGAATAAAATGGCTCCAAATGATTTAGGATCATGCACACATCTTCTTTTTGTAAGCTTAAAACCATTTGGAGAGACATTAATTCATTAAAGGCCTCTTGAAGAATGTCATCATACTGTGTAGTCTGGGCATGTGCACATCAAGACCATCATAGATTGTGGCTTTTATTAAGGAGGCTGGAGAATATAATTCTTTCTGGAGTACAACAGGCTTTAAAATATGGTGCACTTTGAGATCAAAACAATTTTTATAGCAATGTAGTTACTAAATATTTTAACATGTACAATATAAAACATAGTGCATCCTGGAATGTGTGTTTATGCTACTGAAGTAGCCACTAGACTTGTCAGATCCATTACAAACCACCATGCAGAGTATTTTATTTGTTTTCATTTCCTCTTGTTTTTTTTTTCTTTTTTTTTTTTTAATTGACTGCATGATATTATCATTTATTTTTATGTAGGAACACCAACCCAAAGCTCAATGCCTTTTCTCTTAAACATCTTGCAGACATGCAATTAGCACATCTGTCCTTATTCTTACCGTTGAATATGGGCATCTATACTTTCACACCGATAACGGGATCGAATCCCTTACTGGGAAGTGCAATATGATTCCATTAAAAGGAAAGTAGTCTGCAAATAACTGGGGACCTCCTCGTTGCCTCACCCTACACAAGCCTACAGCTGAAAATATCACTGTGGTACAGAATATAAAACTCAGAGCTTCTCGCTCTGGACATGCTGGTTGATGGAAATCAAGGTGACTCTTGGACTCTAATATGGACCATGGTCATGGGAGCCACTCTAACCTATCATCTCACATTGCATAGCTGCAAAGCAGATTTTGATGGGACATTTCCTCACCTGGTGCAAGGCGGCATCGCCCTGCAGATAAGCACCGGGACTACACCAATACATGGCAGCTGAAGAGTCAGCCCAGTGGGTACCCTTTGCAGATTTACCTCTGGAAGTAATTTTGACTGCTGAGCAATCCCTCCCATTTTAGCTATGGCACATTTGCTGTGGGACGTGCAGAGTAGAAACTCCACAGGCTGCTTTGGCAGCAGAGAGGACAGGATCCGCTGTGGTCACGTGTGCGGCAGTACGCAGCCGGGGGAGCACGGGCAGTGGTGGCAGCGAGGCGGGGAGCCAGCCCTCCCTCCGGAGATGTGCACAATGGATCCCAGCAGCTCAGCATGCGAGCAAGGCCCCTTTGATGTACTGGCTTTCTTCCTGGGGATAGGATTTCACGTGCAGGAAGGGACAGCCCCATTACTCTCCCCTGCCTGCCAAACCACAACAGAGAAGTTGACCATTAGTTTAAATGTTTAAAATCAGACCCGTCCTTTAAAACAGATATAGCCTCCCAAAATATCAGAATTAAATACAGTCAGCTCAGAGCTGTAGAGCTTCTGAAGTTGACAGAGCTACCAACACCAAGAGAGAGGACTGGTTTCCCTGGGCTGAGTGCTGTGCTCTGCTGGGACACAGCTGACTGCACACCACCCTGGAAACTTCCCGGTCTATGCAGTTAATGGGATAGCTTAGGAACAGAGAGGAGGCATATCCAGTTGCTTATGGCTGTAAATCAGAAATTGCGGGCATTGAATTACATCAGCCACATCCCTTCTGCCCAGCCCTGAAATGCAGGAATGATGGGCATGAACACAGCATGTGGTGTGGTCAGAGCAATCTGACAGTGAAGGTGACCCTCCATGGTCCACCTAAGCTGGTTCCCGGGTTGGCTTTTTCCACCTTATTTTACGGAGAATGCTATTTTCTTTCTAAAAACTAGGAAATTTGGCACAAGGACAATAAAATGAACTAGATTTGACCAGGAAGGGTACGTGAAATTGAAATGTGCTGTTTTGTCCTCCACATGTGTTCGACAGAGCCTTCTCATGAAGATTTTGACAGAATCTAGGACAGATTTTCCTGTTGTTGCTAGACAGAGGGAGTCCTAAGTAAGGACATTTTGGCTCAATTCCATTTTGCAAAAAGCATTTGCAAGGATCAGTTCCTCCTCCACAGACCAAAAAATAATTAGAAAACCTCTGAAGTTGTCCCATAAACATATCCTTACACCTGCCCTTTTTTATTGTGTTGTTTTTTTTTTTTTTTTTTTTTTAATTTGCAAGAGCAAAATACATGCACTAAGGCTGGAGTTAGTCAGACTTGCATCACATCCAGCCTCCCCACCAGCAGCCTGACTGCAGCACCCAGGTCCAGCCACCTTTACAAGGAGTGAAGGGTCTGCACAGAAGCACAGGGAACATGAAATAGGGACAAGGAGTTGCAGTTGAACCATCCTGCAGGTGGAGGAGTGGCAGTGAGGAGAAAGGTTAGTTATCTGTGTGAAATTCCTGGGCATCTTCCAGCAACTGAAGTTCAAAGAAAACTACATTATTTGATAAAGCTTTGAAAATATTCATTGAAAGTTACAAGAAATTGCTACTCAAATTCCAGGGCCTTTTTCTTGTTAATTGAAATGCTAAACGAGTTTCTGCCTGTCCTGATTTTTCCACCATTTTACCTGTTAGCAGAAAAACGTTATCCTCCATGGAATAAGCTTCAAGACATCCACAACCAAAGAAGAGTTGAAACTTCAGGATTTATTTCATAAATATTAATATTTATATACCTAATAGATTCCCTCTTTCCTTTACAAAGTATATATTCAGATGTCTGAAAAGAGAAACATTCTGGGGTAGAAAATCACTGCTGCTTTCTTTTCATATAATTTTGATATTGGATTGCACTGTGTTTTCAATGGGGCTGAAAGCTCCCAGCTCCCACCAAGTTCAGCTGAAACCACAGTGTCTTCTAAAAAAATTATAAACCAGCCTATGGGGTGGATGTGTGGTGGGGTGGGCTGGTACAGAGGAGTGCGAGGGCTGCAAGGTAACAGCTGGCAACGTGTGCCCATTCAAGATGCTGAAATAAAAGGATCCCCTATAAAAGTGCCTGTCACTTTCAGCACACTTCCTTCCCACCTGCCGTGCATCGAAGAGGCTGGGGTTTAAGCTTTTAGGAAATGTTGTATGGAAGGTGCTCTGGTTTACCCATCCAATGTTTGGGTAGCCAAATATTCACTGTGTAATAACTGGTTCATCACTGACAAGGGCAGCCCACTGGGTGGAGTGTCAGAGGCCGGGGATGCAGGGGAAGGTGTATTCAGCTGTTCCCCGATGGGTGCTGGCTCTCACCTGGCTGGGAGTGGGAATGTTTCCTCCTGATGCCACTGCAGTGCACCTGGATGGGAGTAGGAGGATGCCCTGATAAAGCAGATGGAGCCAGGAAACCAAGGTGGATGTTTTCACTTCTCTTGCAAAACACATGGCTCTCTCACTGCTGGCTTCCCAAGTGCAGCCTGGGATGATGCAGAGGAAGAACAGAAGAACTGCAGAGTCACAGGCGTGTGCTTACAGCAAGGACCTTTTGAGAGGTTTTTCTACTGGTGTTTATCCCTGCTTTCAACTGACTGTTTAAACCCTAGTAGGGCAGGATCCTGTCCTCAGTTGCCTATGGTCCATGTCCGCTGCCCCCCAGCTGGCCTTGAGGGCCCCTCTGAGCATAAGCTAGATTTTAAGCACAGGCTCAAATCCCAGTGAGCATAAGCACGAGTGAGCACGGGCTCAGCCACCCTGCTCTGGAGCTTCACTGAGGAAGTATCTGCAGTAGGTCTCCATGCGGAAAAGAAACTGCACCATGATGTCTCATCTTATCTCAAGGGAAATGCAAAGCAATCAAGCCATTTAAGAATATATTTCAAGCTCTTCATAGCAGGTGTTAGACACTATTCTCCGGCTGCTGACAGGAAATGTGTGTGCAATTCTCCTAGGTACCACACTCAGAATATGCTTCTTAAGGGCTTGCTGCTTAAAAAGTTCTGCAAAGTGTAAATGGCTCTCATAAAATCAGATAGTAAATTGTCTTATCTGTTTGTCCTGAAAGTGCTCAGCCAGCTGGGTCTTTACTGCACATCAGAGCCAGCCAGCCAACACATCACAGGGCTGTAATGAAATGTTGGGAGGAACAGACAAATCCAGGCTAGGAGCTCATCTTAGGAAAACTTTCTGAAGAGAAAACTGAGTTCAAAGTCCCATCAGCTGAGAAAAAAATTAAAAGAGGAAATCAGCATTTCTACAGAGACTGTGTAAAAGCATTTCTCACACCTTCCTTTGCCATCCTGGCCATGGCACTGAGCAATCAGCACAACATAAACCAGCAGGTTGTGATGTATTCTCGTGGGGGAAAAAATCTTCCCACCATGTTGACAGTGAAGCACTCCCTTCTGCTACTCATCACAGGGCAAAAAAATATGAAAAGAAAACCCAGCTAGAGTTAAAGAGGCTTTTAAAGCCTCTTTTCTTTCCTGTTCCCAGAATAAAGGTAATTGCATAACAAAAGCCTCTGCAAAGGAATGACAGCGGACGTGTGCAGGATCACAGCGGGAGAGGGGTTTTTGACTCCACGTGCTATCCGGTCCAATCCTGCACACAACCCCTTCCCCAAAAGTGCCTGCTGTGCTGGCAGGCCATGACAGAGACCCTCGCTGGGGACGTCCCCGTGAATAGGGGCTGCCAGTGCCGGTGATGAAGGCACTGCAAGTGCAAGGCGGGAGGGAGGGGACGGCAAAGGGGGTCACCCCGCAAGAGCATCTGTTGAGGCCTGGGACATATGGAGTCTTTATTCCTCCTCGTGGAGGCACGAGTGTTTTCCTCACCTTCTGCCATCCTCCTATTGTGTGAGGGGGCTGCAACCGGCTCTGGGGACAGCTGCTGCCTCTAAGCTGCCTCCTTGGGGGGACACCACAAAGGGCCCCATCCCCGTCCCCTGCCTGAATCACCTCCCTCATCAATCAGGCAGGCACAGCGTGCCAGGAGGGATGATGGATACCTTGGGTCTGGTTACCAGGGGACAGGGACAGGGAAGTTGAGGCCTTTTTCTCTTTTTTTTTTTTTTTTTTTTTTAAAAAAAAACTGAGGAAAAAATCTGGTGGGCTGTACCTTCTGTGAAAGGGAAAACCACCCTCTCTTTGAATTTCTGTGAATTTTGAAATATGGATATTTAAAGATGTGGAGGAAAAAAGTAGTCATCCAGAGCTAATTATACAGCTGTTGAAAAGCCTGGTAAATATGTTACTCAGGGATATATAATACCTTTGATGTAGTTGTAATCCAACTGAAGTTATTACAGGTTTTCACAGCTGCAAAGCAATCCAGCTTAGGAAGGCTTTTTTT
>WAAD01026581.1:1359-108231 GCA_013389945.1 Fregata magnificens | reverse complement strand
TGGTAATTTGCAGAAGCAGAAAAGAAATTCTGCTGCCAAAGCAAAATGAAGATCCTCGTATAAACAGAGCAACACAGCCTAAGAAAAATTATACTGATGCTGAGGAGTATTAACCTGTCCCAAAGCTTAAAAGAGTTTACTGGATAATAAATGGCATCAGTGACTCCAAAAGGGCTAGATTTCAGAAAGGCTCTTCTTTAAGACAATTAAAGCTTTAAATAAAAGTATGACTTTGCAGTTGGGAATTCTCTATTCCCTTCAAACCAACAATAAGTATAAGCTGTAAATGCTCTGAAAAAATGTGTACTGAGGCATGAAATACAGGAAGGCTGCTAGTAAACCTCCAACATGTTCATTTAAATTGATCATGGAAGCAATAATATCACGAGGCTTTGTAAATGGATGGGTTAAAAGCTGGAACTTTATTGCTGTTTTCATTCCCCAGGGCCTTGTGGTAAAACAAGTCTCTACGCAAGATCTCTAGGCACTGAATGAATTATTCACTCAGTTATGGGTCATTAAATGAGGCTGAGCAAGGGCCGGTGTCCATTATTACGTTGTGGTGTATAAAAAAAAAAAACTTGTTTTGTGGAGATTGGCATGGGCATACTCTCAGGATGCCCGCTCATTTCTGCCACAGCTTCTTCTGAGCTCCTCTGACAGAGCAGGGAGGTTGTGAAGCACCAGTACAGCTGCACAAAATAGGATGAAAGAGGTTTGAGGTTAAAACCACAGGTAAAAGAGAGGAAATGTTAAGCATGTTCAGATGCTAATTGCAGAGATGTCTATGCTGGTTTTAAGCTGTTGTTGTCTTGCAGCTGCTTTTTGCCACCTTTCTGCTGGAGTCTGCATCCCCCGAGGCAACACAGCCCTCCCTGGGTTAGGATCTCCTCTCCCAGGCACCTGTGATTGCTGGCTGCTTTCACTGCAGTGTAACCCACAGTTGGGCACTCTTGATTTCATCTTAGATAAATCTGTTCACAGTTTTAGTAACTTTTAGTAACCTTTTGGTGATTTCTAAACCAAATTCAAAATAGACTAAAGTAAACTTTTCCTGAGAATGAAGTTTTCCCATACAACACGCCACTCTCCGTTAATAAAACCAGGGCAGCCTCTCCACAGTGTCCAGAAGTGCTGAAATACAGTTTTGCCCTTGGTATCACTTTCTCCTTGAAAAAAAGAGCTTTTTTCTGAGGTCAGGAAAAGAGTGAAGTTGCTGTTATCTAAGTAGTCCACGTTTCTAGTGAGAGACAGGATCATGGTGAGGACACGCCATTCTCTGGGGCTGGAAAGCTAGCACATCCCATAATCCAGCACTATCTTGTATGATCAGAGGCAGATACATAAACATGTCCCTGTTTAAATACAGTCTCTACGGGAATGATTTAGCCAAACTTTTAATTTAGAACAGGGCAAAAAATTCACTTAAAACTTCTGGGCCCTTTTTAATCCAAAAAAAGGCTAGATTTTTGTTGACCGAAATGTTTTGGTAGTTATCTTGGTATCTTCATGATGTTTTAGTTGAAAAAAAGCCCCTAACATTTTTAATTGACATTTTATAAATTAAATATGATGGCTTTTCAGTTGATATGACCTTCTGCTTAGAAATTCAAAAACGTTTCACAAATCCTCAAAAACAAACCAAAAAGGTGGTGAGTCCTAACTGCTTTCCTCCCACTCTTTCAGAGCTGTCAGAAAAGCAACCGGAAAAAAAAAAATAGGGGGAAAGAAAAAAGGAAAGGTTGTTATCATGGCCACATCTCTTGCTGCTTACTCAAGCAAAATTCCCAGTAGTTCAAATCCCAAGACCCCCTTCCAGTTTTCAGTCAGACAAAGAGACATCCACTGAAGTTAATGAGAAAGTGTCTGAGGTATGAGTGAAAACTGAGAAAGGACTTCAGGACTTGTCTTAATGACTTAAAAAGACTGTACTCTGAGTAAGAAGGTATTTGTAATGAAATGTAAGCCCAAGATGCAGCAAATGCAATTTAGCCTGCTATATTGCTTTTCTTAGTATTACTTTTTTTTAATGTTATTTTTGAGCTCGATATACACAACCAGTCTCGAGGGGTGAAGAGGAAATAGCTGTTCTCTAATACAGTCTTTCATTTCTGAGCCCTCAGTTCAAGCCCTTCAGGACACTAATTATCCAAAGTTGTTATCATCTGACAGCTGTCAATGGCCTCTGCGAAATGAGGTGGTGGTGGCAGCCATGCTCCCAGTGGGCATGTGTCAACATCGTACAAACACTACTACAGTTTGCCTGGTATTTTTGTTGGCAGCCCAAGTGTTTATTGAAACAAACTTGTCTTCTCACTCCCAGTGGGAGCTGCCGCTCTTCCCATCTAAAAGAAAGGGGTGGATCGCTGAAGAGTGTGTCCCTCCAGTGTTAACACTGGTGGTGGATCACTGAAGAGCATGTCCCTCCGATGTTAACACTGCAGAACATTGCTAGTGATCTTCAGGCTCCAGAGATATCACCCGGGCACACTTCAGGGACGCTGACTCCAGGGAGGAAGATTAATTCAATAGTTAGCACACTAACAGGCAACGGGCAGCTCTTGGTCACAGACCCATTATCGACACGTTCCTCTTCCCCTGGGCCCTCGTGTAGGACTTCAAACCGTTTAGCCTGTTGTGAGCCAGTTAGCACATGGTCAGGTACACAGCTTGGCTCAACAGGCAGGCAATGGACTTGTGCTTCTTCTCTACTCCATCATACCACTAAAAAGAAGCGTCTTTGTCCTGCAGCTGATTAGGCCCTACATGGCCCTACAGACAGGCACCAGCTTCAGAGGGAACAGGGCTGTAAGCAACACTGCTTCTTAGCCTCATTGCCAACATTTCTCTATATATCACTTTTCATACTTCACAATCAGCTAGGAATAGATTCACCAGACTTTCCTAGACCAAGTCTGGACAGCTCTGCCTGTGTACATGTGGGTGTAGATGGCTCCTGCTCTGGCTCAGTAGCAGCACAGGGGCAGATGGAGCCTTTCAACTTGTTCAGCGTCTACCACTCACTGGCCACTCGGCCATCCCCTATGAGCCAACAGTCTGGACATGACGGTACCAGAGGCTTGCTGGATCATCTCCCCTCCAACCACTGGGCAACCCCAGGGCCACTTGACACCTGCAAGCAAGTGTATTGAGACTAAATTCTACAGGCAGCACCCAAAAAGATAACATTAATAAATTGTTTTTGGAGGACCAGAACTAACAAGACCCAGTTTCCCTTGGTTTTGTGTCGTCTGCCCTGTAGCCTACACAATGACAACTTCTCCCTCTCATAATCTCCATCCTAAGAAGCAGCGATTCTAAGCTGCCACATACTGACTAGCCAGGTGGTTGCTGCCTTCCTGGTGCAAGCTAGGAACTGGCACCTCCTTTCTTTATGTGGGGCTATAATTCAGGTGCCTCTCCTCCAAGAGCTGCCAATTTTCACCAAACTTCCAAGATTTGGGTTATCTTTGAAATTCCAGGTGAGAGCATATCTTTTTCCTGAATCACTATCCCCACGCAAGCAAGAATGAGAGATTTCCCAAAGCAAGAGAGGACAGGTATGCAAGGTCAGTCCTGCAGCCTGGTGCTTATGGCATTCAGCCAGACAGGTGGGTCTCATTTCTGTTCCCTGCCATGGGCATATTTTCTGTATTTTATCCCATTTCTGCTATGGAAACACTAGAGTAGCACCACTCACAGGAGGCGCCCCAGCAGGCACAACCTCCTTTCCAGAACTATGCTTATATGAAATAGCTGGAAATTAGGGCTGGGATGAATTAAGGTGGTTAAAATCCTTTTCCTAATGGCCTCATCATTAGGACATGAGCCTCCCTCAGGAGGGAAGTTGTGAGGATGAGGCTCAGTTAATGGATCATCCAGGTACTACAACAGTGTAGAGCATACGCAGCTAGTTAAATGACATAAAATCAAGCAGGGTAAAATAAGTAATAATAAGTAAGTTACTTCCTCCTCTTTCTGTAACACCTTTCCCACTTCATTAGATAGAATTTCACTCTTCTGAATATGACAAACAGGGCCAAAAATTCCTGGCATAACTCAGTCATCCCACTAGCTGTGATGAGTAACTGAAGGAAATCTAATTTGCTTCTTTTCTAGAACTTGTACTGGAGGAGTAAAATTCAAGAAAGGGGGCAAGAAAAAATATTGTGTAATACAACATGATTTATGTACATGTCTCAGGCAGATAATTCAGGCTGAATGATGCTTAAAAGGCTATTATAGACTTGCTTCCAGCAATGAAATAGCCTGTACTGCTATAAAATATCTGCCCAGGGCACTTCAGTGAGTTTGGGATTCTCTTTCTAGATTAGCCAGGGGAAATAGCTGAAGTCTTTGATAATGCAACCTTCTCTTTTTGATGGTGCTGGAACAACTCTATGCTGTTAGCATGTGTCATGCCCCAGCCGGCAACTAAGCACCACGCAGCCGCTCGCTCACTCCCCCCCCCCGTGGGATGGGGGAGAGAATCGGAAGAGTGAGAAAACTTGTGGGTTGAGATAAAGACAGTTTAATAGGTAAAGAAAAAGCCACGCACGCAAGCAAAGCAAAACAAGGAATTCGTTCACTCCTTCCCATCAGCAGGCAGGTGTTCAGCCATCTCCAGGAAAGCAGGGCTCCATCACACGTAACGGTTACTTGGGAAGACAAATGCCACCGCTCCAAATGTCCCCCTCTTCCTTCTTCTTCCCCCAGCTTTCTATGCTGAGCATGACATCATATGGTGTGGGATATCCCTTTGGTCAGTTGGGGTCAGCTGTCCCAGCTGTGTCCCCTCCCAACTTCTTGTGCACCCCCAGCCCGCTCCCAACTACTCATCGGTGGGGTGGGGTGAGAAGCAGAAAAGGCCTTGACTCTGTGTAAGCACTGCTCAGCAATAACAAAAACATCCCTGTATTATCAACACTGTTTTCAGCACAAATCCAAAACATAGCCCCATACTAGCTTCTATGGAAAAAAATAACTCTATCCCAGCCAAAACCAGCACAGCACGAGGCTGCTGGAGATGACTGAAACATGTATTTTTAAACATGCCATTGGTTTAAAAAGTGTTAGCTCTTCTCCACACTGAAATATTGGGAGATCTTCCATTAGGTCAGTTGGTTACTATACATTTCTTAGGCCCACACTGAATCGAATAGGATGGTTAAAGTCTCTCTCCCAGGGGCGGTCAGTCTGTTCATTTACAATGAGCAGAAGAGATTGGGATTTCTTCTTTCCAGTCAGAAAATGTGGATTCAAGAAAACAAACTCTTTTGGCAGGAACTCATTGCTTGTGAGAGACCTGTTGGGAAATGCCTCTGAGCTGCAGGAAAGCCATTGCTCTTGCACAGAGACCCGAAGAGTGAGACGGGAGCATGGACAGGCACCCGCTGCTGCTGCTGCATCTGCCTAGCTGTAGCACCCAGCGGTCACAGTACCCACTGGAGAAGGCATTTTTCTCTTCATTTTGGCCAGCTAATTCTGTGCAAAGGAGTGGACATCACTACCATCTGTAAAGACTGACCGAGCGCACAGTCCAACCTGACTGATAAAGGCCAAAATTATGTTGCGGCACACCAATCTGTCACAAACCTAGCATGCATTTTATTTCCACACAGGAGGAGAAAATACTGAAGTCTCAGAAAAGTCCCATGGCATGGGAACATCATTTTCCACTCAGCTCAGACAAAGGGTTTTTAAAAGCCAGTGCTGTCCTTGTCAGACGTGGGCACTGAAACAAGCATAAGATGTTCATTATTAACACCCTGAAGTCCAAAAACTCCAGAGACGTGGCAGAGGGGTTCTTGTCAGATATAAAAACCAGGATAGCATACAGCCATAGCCAAAGGAAACATTATAAATTGAAACACTGGCATATAAAATGTATAGTGCAGGTGCTATTTAGAGACACCATTCTTAAAGGCCCTGTAAAAGCTCTGGCACAATTTTTTTACACCCAAAAGATGGCATATCCAATTTTTCCCCTCCAGGTTTAACACTTGAATTTTGTGTAGATAACATTTGGATGAGTAAAACTGGAAGGGACACTGCAAGCTTGCCCTATAAAGTCCAAGGTGCAGAAGACATACATACATAAAATTTCTCAACCATTTTTCCATTTTCCTGATTGAGCCCACACCTTGAAAAGAAAAATAACCCAGGGTGGGTAGCAAGGCAAAGGAACAGCTGTGTTTAACTGTTGGCTTTAGTCTGCAGCTCGATTTCCTTGCACACTTTTAAAAGGAATATCTGTGTTTAGTCTAATGGAAAGCGTCTGTCTGAAGGTGCTCACTGCTCCTATGAACATTTTCACAGACACGGTGCTCAGCACCATTTGGCTGGGTTAGTGATGATGTCATTTCACACAGCATTGACCAAAACACTGTTGAGCAGATTTTTTTCATAGGTCTTCCTTCATTTCAAGGAAATGCAAACTAGCAAATAGCAAATGCCTGCCCTGTGCTGCGCCTGCTGTGCTACAGAGGAGGATTTCCAGATTGCAGATTTGTTTGTTTGGAAGGGAAGGCTTTTTGCCCTGACCTGGGAAATTGCCATCTGTAGGTAGGTTCAGTGAGGAGTTAAGACCAACAGGCCAAGAACATTCAGCTTTTTTAAAGGACTTTACAGATAAATGACATTGAGCAGAAGACTGAATTTGCACAAGCTGGTACTGGTCAAGGAAAAGAGAGGAGTAAGGAGTAGCAAGAAGATAGGACTGTAAAACTTTAAGGACACTGTCAAAAAGTGTGTTTTCTTTCTCTTTGTCACCAATAAATAAAATACTCTGTAGTCTTCCCTTGGTCACTGATTGCTTGGGTTCTGCTTCAATAAATAACTTGTAGCAAAGGTAGATGCCTTTTATGCCTCTTTCCTTTACTGCCTCTCCAAAGGCATGGACTGCTGATAGCTGTCCAGGGCCAGATGCATAGTGTTGCTTTCACAACGGAGTTTCACACACTTGAGCACTTCATTTTGAAATGTGGGAGCTCCCAGGCTAACTGGAGCTGCCAGGTGCCCCTGGCTGGACTAGAGCCCTGGGTACTGGGTTGCTGGTACAGCTGAAGGGCTGGATGCTGCAAGGTGCAGGCCCCCTTTCCCAGAATGGGCATCTAATGGCAAGGGATACACAGTGGGCACATCGCACCAGGGCTACCCTACAAAAGCCTTATAATGCCTGCCCTAAACTTAACATGGACGGGACCATGGCCCAGAGCTTGTCCTTGGCACAGCACTTCCCATCACCCTTTTACACAGAACGGGGAATCAACAAGAGCAAGTGGGCAGCTATCTTCAGAGATTAAGGGCACCTTAATGAATGGTTCAAAAAACTGTGCAGAAAGCAGGGAATTACTATCTGGCTTTTTAATTTCTTTCACCAGAGTGCCCAGTCTGACTAAAAGGCTTTGTATAAAAGGTCATCCACAAAGTCCACCACCCGCACTGGACCTGGCTGCACTGCACTCTGCCACTCGGGATTTGCTGGACCAAGACTACAGGCTGGAAAAAGAGATGTGTATCTTGAAAGGTTAACCCCTTTGAGGACTTTTCAAAATAAACAACAACCGCTCTCAAAGGCTTTCTGCCTGCTCAAAAAAAGCACATGGCAAACAAGCCCAGGCAGGTACCATGGAGGGGAACAGGGGCTGGCAGCTACGTGACAAAACGGTCACAAAGCTGCACCTGCAACCACAAGCACGGGCATGCACCCCACTTGAACCTTCTGAGAAACCAGCCCTGCTGTAAAAGGACGTTCTAGATCCTACTAAAGGTCAAATCCTGCAAACCTGTCCACAACTAAGCAATGCATACCTCTGTGAAGGGGAATTTTTTCCCTCAGTAAATGGCCATTTTTTCCCTGTAACCGTCCCATGGGTATTAGTAAATTCTGCATTGGTGGAAAGATTTAACAGACTTTCAAAAAGGAAAAATAGGAGTTCAGTACCTGGCAAATCCACCTGAGGTTGGACATTTTGAGGTTACTTTATCCTGCTACACATATTATCACTAATTTTCTATCTTTTAAAACTCTTGAGTGATGCTTGAGCTTACTTCAAGTACATTTCTTATACTGTCTGCTCCCTCTTCTCACCGTATGCACTCTGTAGAGGTTTCTTCCAGTTTCTTTCACTGTTGTTTTCTATCCTTTTAACCTTTAAAAAAATCACTGTTATGAAAGGTTGTTGTAGAGACACCCTCAACTGTTTTTATAAAATATGTTAATCTCTTCATCTTCCAAGTTAACTTGTTTTTAATGGAGAAATCACCCTTCACTAATACTATGTTAAAAACACTGCTTCTCTACATCGAGGGCTGAACTCTGCTCTCAGAAGTGAACACACAATGCTGCTGAAAGGAATGGCAGTTCCACACAGGAATCCAACAGCAACATCTGGCCCCAAATGTTTTATTTATTTGTAATTTAACATTGCATTATACAATATTCATAATTTTGCTGCTTTCCATTTCAATGACTGTTATTTGTATGACTTTAAGAGGCTGCCTGAATGTGTTTTTAGCGCTCAAACAAGGAGAAATGAGTACAGTGAAGCAAATCTGCACGTATTTCTGGAGGTTCAGAAAGATTCCTGATGAACTACACTCTTCTTAGACATGCTGAAACACTGTAATTCCAGGGTAAACCAATTGTGAAAACACCTAGGGCCTATATGAGAGCTGAGTTTCAAAAACCAAGGCAGCTTGCAGGCAAGGCCATGTCCATCAGTTTTCGGAGAGGCAACTGGTCAGGGAGCACACAGGAACCTTGTGGCACAGACGGATGAGAGGGCAGGTCGCAATGCAGCGTCTCTTCCCCCATATGAGTCCATGTGCCTTTTATCCCCATGGTGGGGACCGAGCTGAAGATGAAGGCACAAAGGTCTGAATATGGGAGCTGAGTGTGTGATTTAGCCTTTCAGAATTGGGAGAGTTTATAAAATCACTACAAACCAAGTAAAGCTGTCTTCATTACTTGATTTTGCTAATTTATTACTTTTAAGGCTTTTCTTTCCCCACATTCAACTAAACTGGACCCCTCATGCCTGTAAAGTTAATCCTCCCCATAAACCAGAAATCATTGTTAATATTTGCAAATCTTATCGCTAGAATGGAAATGGTGACCTGTGGGACTGTCCCACTTTTCAAGCAATTGAAGCATTAAGACATAATTTATGTACTTGAGAAGAAATTTCCATATCACAGAGATTGCTTCATTCCCTGTTATGACTTATGAAGGGTGTTACTAGTAAATGAAACCAGAGATCTGTATTACATAAGAACTTGTTTTGACATGTATAGTGTATCTTATTTATGGTGATAGTCCAAATGTACTGTTTTAATGCAACTGAACATTATTCCAAGGTTGTCCAGACCAAAAAAAAAAGGCTAAAACAAGATGATATGATCTTCATTTCACTATGCATCAAAACCCCAGATAGCTGTGACACTTTAGAGAAGCTGGCTGTGATGCACGGAGATTAGGGGTTTTTTTTCAGTATTTATTTGAAAGATGGCCTGTTGGAGAAGGGAGGGACAGAGGGAATGAGAAAGAGAGGGGAGGAGGGAAAAGACAGCAGTGGGGGGAAGGAAGGAAGGAAGGAAGGAAGGAAGGAAGGAAGGAAGGAAGGAAGGAAGGAAGGAAGGAAGGGAGGGAGGGAGGGAAGTCCTGGTGTGAGCTGAGGACTCAATCATCACCGCACCATCCGTGTCTCTCAGATGCGACCCACTAAGAGCAGCTTCCCCTGAGACATTCTGCTGGGTCTTGCCCTTGCTCCCCATTGCACCCCACTCAAGCAGGGCTCCTCATCTCTCCTGTGCTCCTTGGCTCCCCAGTAAGCTGCTTCTTTCCTCCCCAGAATTGCTTTTCCTCCCCAATTCCGACCAGGCCCACAGCACCTCAACAAGTGCAGTACTTGTTCCAATGACTTACTGTTACTGATGACTACAGTTGAGTGTTGTGTATTTCTGTAAAACACCACTAAGCAAAACCAGAAAAGCATGGATTCCTCTCAAATCCCTCCCTTGAACTCATTATCCACTTTGAGACCTTATCTGGCATTTACTGTAAGAGCTCTGGTTAGAATTATTACACACGTAATTGCCTTTGCTACATGCTTGATCCAACTCCATCCACAAGCAAGAGGATCCACCACCAAACCATGCACTTTATAGACTTGTGAGAGGGTTTACTTAACTAGACTCTGTAATATATTTCACAAACATAGTCATCAAAATACCAGCTGGTGATCCCCTGCTTAGCCACTTCTCCTATGAATTGAAAGTAAATTATTCTTTTTCTCCCTTGTACAAGAGTGTTGCTGAAAACAAACTACTAAATTTTGCTTTTAGGGCTCTCAAAAGACTAAGCAAGATATATTAGCTGTCTGAGGACAGAGAACTTTCTATTCTTGGTGGAATTTTTGTTGGTTTAATTGGACTTTGTAGAAAAAATAATGTTATTTTAAAGGAGCAACTACAGAGTGTGGGTGTATTTTTATACACTCAATTGCTGGTGTATTAGAAGTCTGTTGTAGAGTTAACCTTACACATACTTCTTATTTTCTGTGATGTGTATAAACAGTATTCAGATATTTTAAAAATATACATGAGTATTACTGTTACACAGATGTAACAATCCAGCCATAATACCAGCATTTGCTCTGTTTGATGGAGATTACAGTCTAGGCAGCTGCAGGGAAGTTTTTAGCCACGTCACAGCAAGCTGGGCTTCAACCAAGGGCTTGGCAACTGTCCCACATTCCCATTTTCAGAGATCTTTCCAGTTTTGACCCTCCTGGGCTCCAAGCTGCGGGAAGCATTAGCGACCCTCTGACTGTCACCCCTGTGTGACCGTACCCACAGGTATGTTATGTGTTTGCATTGCCCCTACACGTGTCCTGAAACTGGGAAGTGGGAGCTGTGCCCTATAGGGAGCTTCCACTGCCTACAGGACAGTATGAAGAGAAAACACATTCTGCTTCTGTGATTTCCAAAATGTAGGGCTCTGGGGTGCTTTTGGTAAGCAGCAAGCTGGAATTTCTGTCCGCATCCTTTGCAACCGCTGACACTGAGAGTCTAGCTTGAATTTCATCCACAGACACAGGATAAACACAAGGGCTTTCAAATCAAGAGGGGCAGACTGATTCCCATTCCTCCATAAGAAGATCAGTGATGCAGAATTGGAGGGTAAACCTGGAATTTATGGTTTCATTCAGACGTACAGCACTTCATCTTCCAGCTACTCCATGGAGTCAAGAGGGAGCTACATCATTGTTAAAACTATATCACTTTTAAGCCCATAACTTGCCAAGTGCTCTGCTATAGTCTTTTCCTAAACAGGGTAAGTATCTTCCACTTCATACTGAGTCAAAACCCAGTTGCTAGCATGAACTGATCAACATGAAGTAATTTAAGGAAGGTGTTACAAGAAAGACATTGTAAATTATACCTTTTATTTTGGCTTAATAAAACTTTCAATGGGTGTTGCAATGAACAATGTCAGGCTCTTTCCCTGGGAACTTAAATTAATGTTACCAAAGCCATACTAGTCCTGCCTTTCTACAGAGAAAGCTTCTTCAGCTCAGGCAGGCTATATTTTCTAAGTCACCATCTTGCTTCTGGATGGTTGTTTCCCTCATCTTAAAGGCAGACAAAAGAAAAGCACAACAACATAGTGTTAAGAAAAGCAACCTGGCAAGGAGCTGGGGTAGCTATGCTCTTGTGTAACGTCTAACTGTTGTCAGCAGGCTATGGTCGAACCTGCCCAAGGAAATCAGAGCTATGAGTCTGGATTCCTATGTCAGCATAAGCTCTTCATTTACACCTTAGTACAGTTCTTGACAGCTGTGGCTTCCTTGTCAGATTAAATGTATCAGGACTCTGCATCAGTTTTCAAACCAAGTAAGTAAAAAAAGCTTATTAGAAAACATGCCAGTTGCAAAAAGATCAGAATAGTTGTACTGATTGTACGGTCCTAATTACAGCTTATTAATCCTGAGACCAAAGGTGGGGAGGTGGGGAATAGTGAATACAGACCGAGGCGCGCAATCCTATGCACTAGGAATACAACGAGATACATCACATGTAGCTAATAGCTGTAACTTATTTGTGGTAGTGTCTAATACAATCTCAGTGTTTTCCAAACACCCAGAGATCGTTCACTCTGCAAGAAATGCAAACCCAAAGGGGATGCATTACAAGCCTGTGGGAGGATGCTGAAGATGTGGGCACCCTCCTTCCCAGCCTGTGACAAACTAAGGATAGCCTGGCCAGCATAGGCAGGTGATGAAATGCCTCCCAAACTTGCCTTTCTGGCTGTGAGGCTGACTCACAGACCTGTGTCGCAGAGCACCCTCTCACTGCTCACTACCCTGATGGCCAACAGGCTGCTGATTCCTCGCAGGGGATGCCCGCAGTTCAACAGGTACCCTGCAGTCTCTCCTGGTTCCAACAAAATGTCAAGGTTAAAAGTAAAAACAGTTCCTATAATGCAGGTTTTGCAGGTGTGCAGCAACAGTGTCTTTAGTTATGGATATTTCCTCCAAGAGGTCCTTCTTTGTCTCATCTACCTAAAAAGCTGACGGGACACTTGCACAACTCTTGTGGGTGGAAACCAATCCTGAAAATCACAACCTGGAAGTGATGCTATCCTTAAATATACATTTCCTCCAAGCCTTCCCCCAGTGTGAACCAAGCAATTCATGCACTCAGTGCTTGCTGAAGATACCAGTTGTAACACAGCAAAGGCAGTGTGTTGTCTCCATCTGGCAGAAGGGATACGAATGTTGTATGGAGCAAATCAAAATTCTCTGTCAGGGTGAGAGTCTTGCTTAACTCTATGCCACTGCAAAGGAAATGATCTTGTCTCACCAGCAGGCTGGTGGACACCCAAACTTTTTATAAATTGAAAGCTATTTAACACAAATTAACACCATTTATACAAATAGGTGTAATTTACCATTAGCTCTTTAAAAATCTTGGGCATGATAATAACCGAACATTTCCAAAAGGAAGGTTAGTGCAGGAGTAACTGCATGCACCAGGTTTTGGTGGACACTGTGTCAAAACAGTGTCCTCCTTTGCTGTACAACACCATGATTACTCCTACACTTAGCGTCCATATGCTATGCTTGTAAATGTGAAAGCTGGGATATTTGGGATATTTGTGTTGTAAGAATACTCAAGCGTATTTTCTTTGTTGTGTAGAAAACTTGGTGATAGACCGAATTAATCTGAAGTTCTTGTTTGAACTCACATGTCTAATTTGAAAGGGCCAAAAAAGAGGAGTGTCCATGTGTATTCAGATCCAGCAGTAGATATTATTGCCTTTTTTAAAAAACTTTATTAACATGACTGCAGTCAGCTATATGGGCCATTAGATGGGGTTCTGAGAGGAAAAAAGAAGAGGAAGAAGATAAATTATCACCTGCTGGAAGAACTTAAGCAACTGGTGAATGGATGGGCTAAAAATCTTCAGAAAATGAAAAAACCTCTCCCAAATAAGCAACCAAACAACGTGATGAAAATATGACATCCAGGACTGACGGGACCTGTCCATAGCAGAAATAACTTTCACTGCCACATTAAAGACACATAAGAGTTTCCTGCATTGGATCCCCCTTAGAGACAGCGATGAGGGGAGGCTCTCACTGCTGTGCTGCTCCTGTGCCAGGGCAGGTACAGACAGAGCTCTGCAAAAGAGAATCCCAGATCTTTTCTGCAGGGTAGGAGCAGACAGCCTGAGAGAAACTGAACCTTCAGTGGTGAATGTTACTATAAAAGAAGCTCAGAGCAAGCCTGCTGACAAAAAGAGGATCAAGTATTTTCATCCCCTGAAAAAGAAGTTTGAAAATCTTATGAAATATTTTCTGTCACTGCCTATAGCCTGTTCTTACTAGTGGTATTTCTGACATGGAGTGATCTCAGTGATCTCTCACTTGAGAAATACATACAACCTGTATTATCCTGTTAATTTCCCTCTGACTCAGCGCAGGATGCAGGTGGAATCTGTAATGATTTCAATGCAGCCATTCTGTCTTGGACTCTAATCTCAGTAGATCTCAAAGATAAGCAAAATCAAGGCAAAAACCTAACCGAAAAGTCTCCAAGGAAAATCCAAATGCTAAAGAGAGAGGCAGGATGACTCAGGACTCTTTCCCAAAGGCTGTTTCTGAATCTGTTCTCTTAACGATGTTGCAGAGGGCACTGAACAGTAGAATATAGTTTCAGATCAAGCAAGTTTTAGACCTAGCCATTTATAATCATTAGCAAGATTGTATTGCAGGATAGGACATATGAGTTACTGTCATGGCTAAGGATATTGAATTAGGCATTGAACAAACTCAGAACTGAAGACAATCTATGGGTCAAAAAAGGTCACAGATGATACTCTAAAGAAAAAATGAGCATTAGGAAAAATCCATCTCCCCCTTCACAGTCCCTTCTCTTACATCCAAAGAGGTCAATTTTTGTCCCAGTTGGAGCCTGCTTAATGGCATCAGTTTTTCAACTGCAAGACCACTTTGCCTCTGCTTGCAAAGAAATGGGGTTTGGGCAAATGAATGGCAAACCTTGCTTTAGGATCTCTGGCTGGAGAGCACTTCATAAAAATATTAACATAATTAGGTGCTGTCATTTCTAAAGCATTTCTTTAATGAGGGGAGTTGTTTACCAGTGACTGAGGCAGGCGTTGCTATCTCAGAGATCATTTATATTTCACAACGCTGTCAAATCCTGACAAGCAGCAGATTGTAACAGGATGGCTTCTGCTTTTTGATGCAATGTTTGGTACTCTCCGTTCACATGTGAACGGGCTTTCTGTTTGTACCTTGTCAAATGAGGGGAGAGCAGCTCCGGGGAGGGGGTAGGTGTTTCTACTCAGCCTGACACATTCAATTTACATCAGTTATGCTTGCAATGTGGTAAACATTTTTCTAAAAGAGGGTGTTGGCAATAGCAGTGGTTGTCTCAGCACCTTATTGATATTCTTTTGCAATTCTTATCAGACGAGGACATGCATGCCCCAGCACCGGACAGCAGTCACTGACATCAGACAGCCAGGGATTATTTTGCTGCCAGCATGCCCTCTTCTCAATGACCACTGCAGCCGGGGAGAACGGTTCCTTCTGTCCCTAATGGAGTCAGTACTTCACAACGTAACAGCCCTAAGGCAGGTGCTTTATGGAAGCTAAAATTGCAGCAGCCAGACTGTCCCCATTCAAGCAACTTGGAGGATTTCAGCAACCGCTTCAGCACTTTGAGGCATGCAAATGACTGTAGCCCAACTTCTCAGGGAGACAGTCGATGCAGCTCTGCGGAAGGCAGTGGAGAGACACTGGCTGAAACTAGCTAGCATTTTGGGTCTCTAGGCCATGTTCACAGATTTTCTACGAGCTCTTGGGCTCATTTGAAACAGTTTTTCATGAAGGCCAGTGCAAAAATGCTCACCTCTGGGCTGTCTCCTGCAGAGCCTGGTATTACAAGAGCTGGGCAGCAAGCTCATAGCAAATGAGGGATCCGCCAAACTAGCAGGTTTTAAAAGAAACTGAAGAGAAGCTAAAATGTGGTTTGCTAGAATGAAATGGCCCAGCTGCAGAAATAGCTGGAGCGACTGTTTTCGAGGTATTAATCATATCTGCCTCTCGACCCACCCTCCTCATTCTCACCAGGGCGGCTGTGCTGGGCAAGCAGATTTTCTGCTCTCCTACTGACACACACTTTGTGAAGCTCCAGCCTGGCGCCCGCAGCCTGCCTCTTTTTAAGGCTCAGCAGCACTCCAGCGATGCGAAGGCAGCTGAGGTAATCGAGGAGTACAGATTTTACAGTATTGTCTGCAGTTCAGCAGTTAGCTGGTACATAAAGGCTCTGCTTTCATTCGTAGCCAGTGCTGGCAGAAGGCCTGTATTATGCCCTTTCATTTAAGACAAAGGCTCTCACACTGCAGTCTCCGGTGTGGAGAAATCTTTTGTACAGGCAGAGCCAGTGGGAGAAGGAGCCTTCTGGTCCCTGTGCTCCTTCTGCGGGGAGATTATAAAGAAAACCTCTTCCTTCTGCACATGGGCCAGATGAAGAACTGAAGCAATAATGCCTTTTTATCACAGTAATTACAGTGCCCATTGTTTTAATGACAGTGTTGTTGGGAAACAGGAATAGACCACAGTCCCAAGGAGTTGTTCCAGTGTACACAAATAAACGATTTATTATATTGTTGTCAGATTAGACGGACCACTCAGCCTTACTTATACTACCATTTTCCCCCACAACTCTTTGTGCATGTGTGTATTCGTTTTATTTAACCAGATTATGCAAAGTACCCGGCCCGGGGGGAGACAAAAGGCCGCTTTCTCTGGAGAACTTCCTTTGGGACTGGCAATGACAGGCTGAGATGGGCAAGGGAGACCTCATCCAACCGCAGCGCGGCCTGCTTACTGTGTTTATTTATAGAGGAACGATACTCTGCTCATAGAAAATGTGCTGGGAATCACTGTTTTCTGTTATTTCTTAAATTAGCACACTCAGACACACCTCTGTCTAGGCACTTGCGTGTGTGCTACCAAACAGAAATCTATACAGAAGCCTCTACAGGCTGAGAAGCCCCGGGTTTAAGCAAAGTCGGTTTATAAAAGAGATAAAGAAAAATGGTGACGAAGCAAAATCTAGCTTTAGAGGAACTAAAATCGGTGCTGGAAGGTGTTAATATCAGTGACTAGTGCTACAGATAGCTGGCAAGACATGGTGACTCATGTAAGAAAGTATCCGAGAAAGAAATCTCCGAGAAAGAAATCTCCAAGAAATGGTCATGATCTGGTGACTGTCTCAGTCACAGGTAGGAAACACAAATCCTCTGGGTGCAGCCTACGGGAAGCAGAGCACGAGGGCAAGACACATCCTACCTCTCGCACATAAAAAACTCAACAAGCCAACACATACTGAGTCAACTGGATTTTTTCTTTCGTCAGTAGGGACAGATAGGCATCTACAGAAGCCTCTGCTCCCCTTGGATGGCAGGAACCACCTCTGGCAGTGTTTCTCGCTCTCTGCTGACTTTGGAGAGAGCCCATCTGACAAGCTTTGGCTAGATGTTGGCTTTTAGATAGCCGAAGCTAGTCGCAGGGAGCCCCGTGTGGAGTCGTTTATATGTGAAGGCTTAATTTTCCCAAACTTGTCTGCAGGCCAAGATAATACAGATCACAACTTTCTAAGAAAAAGCAGCTTTCTGAGCAGCTTTCTGAGCCACTGACCTCAATTTATAACAGCTCTTGGAAAATTAGAGGAGTCACAAAGCCTGGGAGATGCTATTGCACCAGTGTAGAAAGAGGCCATTGATAAAAACTTGCATAACTATCAGCTGGTTCATCTGGAACTGACTGCACACAAAATCTGATACGGGATCAAATCAGGAACTAATTAACAGATAGCAGCATAATTAATGCAATCAAGATGAGTTTATGGAAAATAAGTCCAGTCATAAAGAAACTTGATGCTGTCTTCCTCAGGACAAGTATCTCCGAGAAAGTTAACTTTGTTGACATCAGATACCATCTCTGCATAGTCCAGTTTTCAGTGAGCAGTGTGACATCTGCACTGCAAAAAGGATTTTGTAAAATTACTGGGAGTTTAGGAAAAAATGGCAAGGTTTGCAAGAGGAAGCTCAAGAAGGCTTGGTCACAATAAGAGGTGGCTTGATCTCGTCCTATCGAGGAGATTTCTATAATCAGGTACACACAGAGTACCCCAGTCCAATGATGGAGCTAAATTGAAACTAAAGATAGGGTTAGAGACAGTGCTTGTAATATGGCAGGTAATTATGTATGAGAACAGTTTGTCCACATATGTGATAATTTATCTGCCTTGTAGAAAAGTATCTCAAAAGTTTCAAAAGCTGTGAGGTCATTTGTCTTCTCTCTGCACCTACTTGCTTTAGCTAGACCCCAAATGCATTCACCACCCTGTATTCCTTGGTGAGCCACAGCCATGAGTTACAGCTCCGCAGTGCAGACGGGATCAAGGGATAGCTGGTTTTCCATAGACCTCTGAGCCTGGGTAGCATTGGGCAGAGCCCATCTTCCAATCAAATCCAGCAGTGCTTGAACGACAAAACACTGATTTATAAAAAAACCCCACCAGTATTGCACTTGTGCTGCTTTTACCACAGATCCTCCACTCCTTAATTGCTTTTGACCTTACCCACAAATGTAAAGGGCACCTTAGGATTTGGCTTATTAACCACTACAGCAGCAAGCCCTCGGGTAGTAATGGAGAGTAATTTATATCATTCCAAGCTCACAATATTTTGTGTGACTGGGTTCAAATGTTTGCCAATTTCAGGGGAATTTAGTTCACAGATTGTTGTGGGGAGGCAAGTGTTGTTTTTGTTGTGATTTTTTTTTCTTTTTAATTACCACCCTAAAAATAATAATCACAAAGTGATTTGGGTCTAATTCTCTTATGACATTTTTAGACTGAGCACGGGGAACTGCATTTCTTTTGCCATTTTCAGAGGCTAGTGATGTTGGTAGCACACAGAAAAGCCAGACAGTTCTTCCTGTGTAACATTCACAGATTTTAAAAGTACAAATACTTCAGCCTTCCAAAATTTCATTTTTGTTCATTCCAGACCAAACACTTCAGAAACCCTACCTGACCCCATCCACTAGCGATTTTAAAAAGGTGAGGGATGGAAAGTCTTCACAGTTGTAAGATTTTTCTGTGTTTAAACAGTCTTACTTATTTTTAATTTGAAGTAGCTTAGCATGAACTCACAACCACCAGATATTGCTACTCAGGAAGGTTTCTTGGCATTAAGAAGTAAAAAACCCAAATAACCACTTTTTGCAAAGTTAAAAAAAAATCACCAAGACAGCAAGCCATCATCCATAACTTTGAAGAAGATGTTCTGTTGTACATTAATAAACCTCAAATGGCTCAAGGTCAAGGGACCAGCCAATCCAACTCTCAGCATGGAAACATGACATTCCATGTTTTAGAAGGAGCTCAGCAATATTGCTGATGCTTTCTGCTTACAGCTTGCAGGCAACTGACAGAGAACAAGGTGCCTACCTCGATTTGCAAGTGGCTGGTGTCAGGGTGGACGTACTGCATTGGTGCTGGGCTTTCCCTCAGCCAAACCTTACATGCAGTCAATGAATGTTAAAATGTGTTTTTTGATAAAACAGGGATGGCTGTCAAGAGAGGACCATAGTGTTTCATCTCTGGAGCATCTCTACCAGCTCTCAGCAATATAGACCTTTGCTTGCAGTTCCTGTGAGGAAAACACATTTGGTTAAAGGAAGAATGGCAAGTCCAAATGGGCAAAGCATTGTGGCTCCTGCTGCAGCCAAGAAACTCCTATTGCTGCCTAAGGAGGGCTGGCCAGGGTGGTAGGGAACAAGCCCAGTGCACACACAAACACACACACACCCTCCACTCCCTGGACAACAGTCAAGCTCCACACCATGCTGCATCCTACCAGCAACGTGCTGATGAGAGCTGTCCTTACCTGGCATCTCTCCTTGCAGGAGAGAGGAAAAATAGTATGTCTTTCCCTGTATGTGCAGGAAGAATTAAATGAAATGATGAAACAGAAAACTAGATCTTTTTTTTTCCAAGTTAGAATTCAAGTTTTTTTCAAAAAAACCCCACAACCCTCCTTCTGTTGCACCCTTCTGGATCATTTAGGAAAATAGTGTGACAAAACAAAAACTATCCTTCAGAGCACCAACCCCATACACTTGCCAAAGCAGGAGAGAGTTGTTCTTGATGCATCTGATTTTAATTTAACACTACGCTTCGCCTTCACAGCAAATAATTCACATACATGCTCTAATTTGTGATGAGGAAACCTCAGCAGGTTTTGAGTCTGGCTTCAGTTTAAAAAAGGAAAAATCTGGATGTTTTATCTAAACCTCATGAGGATGAAAACATAGGAAATTGGAAATCTCTTCATAAGAACAAGGTTTCTTGTAAGACTGTTTGCTTGTTTCAGTTTCAGTCTGAGATGGAAACCAGAAATGACAGAACTTCCCTGGACATTTCTGAACTGTTATACAGAGACAGCTCTAAAAGAGAGATCTTCAAATGGAATTGAATACAGGTTTTAACTACTTTTCGTTTTCCCTGATTCCTGGCCTAGACAAAGCTCTTCTTGACCTTATATATTTAAAATACTGCTACAAAAATAATTTTCTTGACTGCACCTTTACCACTAGGGTCACAAAGTTTTCCATGAGAATGATGCTTTAAGCAACAAATGTTCTTAAGGACAAAAACTAAAATCTGTGGGGAAGAAAATCAGTTTTGTAAGTAATTTTCATTTTCTATTGGGAGAAAAAAATCAAACTATCATGGAAGGTTCAATGTTTTTCTGTAGGGAGAGGGAAGATGAATGGCCAACGGCTTTCCAGAGAATGGAAGGATTTGCAGCCAAGTTCAGGAAAAACTGTGGAAGAAGTTTTGCACCTGCCTCTGCCTCCTCAACAACCCAGATCTCTCTGCAAATCCTGGTTTCAGGGGGGCAGGGGTAGAGATCTGGATCTTGGGAAGTGAGGATGGGGGGGAAAGAGGAGTGGCACCAATGCCCACTCCCATGTCACGCCTTTTGCCGGCAGGGCTGGGTGGGAAAGGATTCTGCCAGGATATCCTGCGTCCTGCAGGCAGGATGTAAAATTGGCACAACTGCCCCAGCTTGCTAACTGCCAAGCCAAACAGCTTAGCTTTAGTTTTTTTCCAAGGTGGGCTTTCTGGAAGGACCTTCCCATTTAAAAAAAAGTTATGATCACTGTTTTTTTCCTCCGACTCAGTACATTTGGATGAAAAAATGCCATTGCCACTCTCTGGTCACCTCTGCCCATCCTGTTATCACACACTGCACTCCTAACCGGTGACTCCCTTTCTCCCACGGTGTCCCACACATCCACCTCACCTTCCTCTCTTACAAACTGTGGCATGCCACTGAGGCATTGACACCTCTCCAGCTCCCACCACACCTACGGCTTTCATCGTCCTCCAGCCCAGTTTATTGCCTTCCCAGAAACATGCACAATGCGTTATCACCAGCTTCCTCCCCACCATAAAGCTCCTAAGCCTGTCCAACATGACACGGCCAGCCCAGCACTGCTGGAGCTAACCAGGGGGGTCAGACCAGTCTTCTCATCCCCTCCTGCTCCTCCTTTGTGCTGGTGGTGTCCAAACACTCTGTCTGTTGCCTTCTGCCCAGACTCAGGCCACTCAGGGAGGAGGAAGCCTCTTTTTTACTACCTTTTACACCTACTGTGGTGAAGTCCTGATTTCTGGCTGGAGACAGTAGGTGCTGCTATGTTCAAACAATAAATAATAACCATTCCTAACCACAGCCATTTAAAAATAATCGTGTTTTGGCTCCTGAAACACCTAGTTGCTTTTACATTTGAATGCTCTCAATGTAACCCATGTATGTTTTGCAGCAGTATTTGTTGTTCTGGCTGGTTAAAAACATTTCTCCTGAGCAGGAGGATGCCAATCAATGCAGCTACACCACTAAGCAAATACAACTAACTCCCTGCTCCGATCCATAATCTGAAGAGTTACTTCTATATCCACTTATAGAGGAAAGTCATTTTAAAGAAATATCATGAATAGCAAACACAGGAGCCTTTTACAATATTACAATTTTCACACATGGATGAGTTTGGGTGATTGTTCTTGGGCCATGACACTGGAACAAAACAGGCAGCAAGTGAATTTATTTAGCATTTTCGCTTTATTACATTTACACGTGGGAAATGTGTTCATCCACACAAACGCATCCTCACCGCAGACTCTGCTTTCTGGCTCCCCTTCACAGCTTATCCATGCTGCTAACCAAGAAGGAGGTAGTGAGGAAGCTTCTTAGAAACAAAAAAACAGGTAAAACACACCATTGGTTCAAACAGGCAAGTGAGGGACAGCTCCGTCCCATGGCCTCTGGAGCTTAGAGGCCATCAGGGGCTGCTGGTTTTAACTTCAGGTCTGCTAGTGGTCTACCTTGAGACTCCAAGCAGGGGTCCATATGTCTGTCACCATCTCCATTTTCTTGCTTTTGTCTGTTTAGGTGGGAGAAGAGGCACCTTCAGCCCCACTGCTTCATATAGCCCATCATCACCACGAGATTTTTCCATTCTTTCTAGGTCAACCTCTACTGTACATTGATGGCCAGACGGACAAAAGTGCTTCAATAGCTGTTTAGCCACCATGAAAGAGAAAGTTTCCCCATCTCAGATGTGCACTATAGTGCTTTGAGAGAAGAGCTGCATCCCCATGTGTTTGCACAGCACAGGTCTCCGGACCGCTGCATGCCAGGGACTGGTCCCTGCTCGCACCCGCCCAGGTGCCTGGGCAGGACAGGCACTTTTCTGAAAGCACCTCAGAAAACACTCAAATACATAATTGCGCTTTTTGCTTCGGAAAGAACGAAAAGCAGAGGTCTCAGATTTCACCACAAGCCTTGTGTTAGTAAATTCTTTAACCACACCACTCCACTTGCTATGTGAGGAATAGGTGGCTGATTTTCTTTTTCTCTCAGACCAAAACCAGTTAAGAGATGACAGCATCTTTCCCTTCGAAACGGTGTCATTTCATCAAGCTGCTAGTCCAAGATGGAGCTGAGAGAGAGAGGTGCAGAAATTGTGTTGTCAGTCAGATATGGCAGGACTCAGATCTTCCGCTAGCTCCCATGCCATTAGAAAACTGAGTCACCCTCCTGTTAAAATGGAACATTTATATTATTTAGTAAAATTATAACAAGAAAAGGAGCTGGGGGGGTGATCCCCAAGGTCCTCTCTTCCAATGACTCCCTGAAGAAATCTTTCCCACTCTGCTGACTATGCTGGGGAGCTTTGGGCAACCACAGCTGTAATTCAGATGGTTGTATTTTGGTGCTGGGGTGGATTGCCCACGGAAAACAGGAAAACACTGGCTCCTGGCTAGGGAAGCTGGTTAGGATGGGCATGTCCCAAATCCTACTCCCGGCTCAAAATCTCAGGGAAGTGGCCTGGCCACTGGGTTTTGGCTTAAGTGTGAGTGTGCATTGACCACATACTCTGAAAACCCTCATGTCTTTCACATGCCAGCGTGGTTTCCTGATCCAGCCCAGTTTCTAACCTATGTCATTGCAGGAAAATATTCTTGAATATATTTGCCAAGTATCATCTCAAAACTCAGAGAACAGAAGGCAAATGACCCTGTTAATTTACTTTTTCATAACTTCCAAGGCAATCACAGGATTTTCAGGAACCCATCTCAGTCTTGGGGCACTGGCATTACCAAGAAACTGCTCTGTGACAACCACATGTATACAGGGGAGATGGTGCCTCCAGACTTTCCTTCAGTATTTAGCAGATGCAACTTCATTCCTTATGGAGTTGGTACCTGCATCATCCCGGGGCGTCCATCTGGTTTTGATAGCTCACCAACCAATGCATCTCACACCTAAGTCACTAATAAATACACAACGTTCATAAGCATTAATGGGGTGATTTGGACTAAACTAAATAAAGAATAACTGGGGAAGAAAAAAAAAAGACAGGTCTAATATAAGTGGAAGTGCTGCAGTTTCCTCCTTTCCAGGAGGGACCATCTGAAGGGGTGACGGGGAGCGGGGAGCCCTGGCTTCTTTCTGCAACCACCATGGTGGGCACTGGTTGTTCATATCTGTCTGAGGAGCCCCACTGGGACCAGGCACTGATTCTGCAGAAAACTATGCTGTCATTTTAATTAAACTGCTTCATGCCAACAGCAACAAGTTATACTAATGAGAGCAGATGTAGCCAGTAAACAGTGGCATGTTTTTAGTTTAATCTACTTAAACCTGGATATATACTAATTCCTAAGTAAATACCTTAGTGGCCGGCAAAATGAGAAACAGATGATAAAAGAAGTTTGCTTGTGACCCTTGAGACATGGGTATAATGTTTGGCTTGGCATCATTAATCTTATGGTCAGAGGAGTACAGCTTTAGCATGTTTAATGTGAGAGCGAGCTGCTCACAACAAAGTTTCCTCTCTACAGTGCCCTCTGCAAACAGTAATTTCCACATTTTTCTCTCTTCCCTCTAATTAGCTTCCCTTTGGCCTGACACACTCTGAAAGTGTTGCCAGCTGAAGAGACCTATCCATCTCCTCTCTTGAATAAAAACATGAGCTAATTGAGTGGAAGGTATTTAAGCACAGTGAACTGTATAAGGTATCACATGCCTCAAGATAACTGATTCTTAAAGAACAGCACCTTAAATAAATCCTTTTGAAACACTCTCTCAGGCTGATGGGTAAATAATTAATTGCTCCCCAGTGTGTCAATAAAAATCAATCCTCTGACATGAGGTTAAATGAATGAGAATTTTGTCACCAAATTCACTAGGGCCAGCATTTCACTCTACGCAACACAGGGATAGAGACAAAGCTCTGTCTCACTCTGACAAACTTTTGATGTCAGTATTTAACTTAAAAAAAAAGAAGTTATGTGAGAAACATAGGTAACTTTGATTTCCTCCTTCCTCTGTAGCCAATGGGAAGCAGCTTTTGATACTTACTGAACTGATCAAAACACTCACTTGAAATAATGCATGCTATGAATTTAGTTCTTTCTACAGCTAGTGAATAATTGACAAATTGATCCTGATTCCTGGAAATGTCATTCTTAAGCAGGCTATGATTAGTGGTTAGTATCACACAATATTTTCTCATCATCTAGTTGTTTGTAAGCTGTTACCTTTAGGTTTTCAGTATACAGATTTTGTAATTGGAGACTTCAATCAGTAGGCTTATCCTCCCTGACTGGATGATGGGCTTTTTAAAACAAAGACTTATCAAATGATAAATGAAAACTTCCATCCCACATATAACACTTGTGGGAAGCTAAGGACACACAAATGTCACGACAAATAACCAAAGCTGTTTGCACAGGAAAGAGTAACAAATTTACACCCTCAACTTTATCAAGCTGGAAGAAGTGTGTTCAATAAAAAACAAAAAAATCATTGTGGTGTTGGAATGCTTTTTTGTCATTCACCCCATACAGAAACATCCCCATGCAATCATACTGCCTCCAGGGATTTCTACTCGGGGACCATCGGGGACCCAAAATCTTGCTAGGGCTTTGCCACAGAGCACACACTGTCTTCTGTTATCTATACAGAATGGCTCACTTAATGGTCCTTTACACCATGTAAAAACTGAAAGGAACTTGACAATATCACAAGCAGTTAATGTCATATCAGGAAGGAAAAAAATAAAGGAGTCAAAGTCTGACTGTAGTTAATTTCATTAAGCCGTTTCCTATCTCCTGGGCAGACATACAAGGTGACTAAGAACCAAGCAAGCCGGGTCATCTATTTATTGGTAGATTTGCATAATAGCTGCAATACAATGTGTTGAGACTGGCCATTTATTGGTTCACCAAAAGTTTGTGACAAGCCAGGGCTTATTCTGTGACTGATCCATTCCCTTGCAGATAGCACTGTTGTAACTTGCCATGGAGTGACGCTTCTTCTTAGCAATGCTAAAAGGTGAATTTGTGTGAAGCTGCTTACTTAAACAAAACATTTTTTTTCTTCCTTCACCATGATGGAGGACTCCTTGAGATTCTTTTCCAGGTTTCAAAGGAAAGTTGAAGACCTTAAAACATTCCCTGTGAGTGTTATCTTCTCTGTGCCCACCACATTTGGGCTCAGGAAGGAATTAAAGGTAACAAACACAAATTCTTGGAGAAAAAGGAGGATAAATATTTAAAACAGTCTTTGAAAGTTATGCACACAGAAGTGATTAACAAATAAGAGGAATTGTGCTTGTTCTCTTTGCAGACCACTCAAAATTCTCCACTCGCCAGGCTGGCACATTAACAAATAATATGATTTGTACCACTTTCTGAGCCTGTTCTACAGAACTGAAAAAAAGAACAACAGGGAGGCAGGGAAAACAACTGCAAGAAAAACAATCATCTTCCCCACAGTACTTTCCATAAAAAGACTTCTTCCCTCTAATATTATGGTAAACTACCTTGTTAATCCTCACGCAGCCAATGAGTGGGTTTTTTCCCCTCTTCTTCAAAATGGATCTTTTTCTTTTCTTAATACGTGTTATCAGGAATAGAAGAGCCACAAAAGCCACATTCAGATCCAGTCTTGTTCCTGCTCACCCCTGTTTGCTGGCCAGCTGTGCTGTTCTGTAGCCAAACCCCATCAAGCTGCACCATGAAAGTCACCGTCTTTAAGCAGACTCCCCCTGACATAATGCAATGAAATTACCGCTGCATCAACACAGGTGCATTTACTCTGTCTGCCCTATAAATCTGGCCTGTAGGATGACTTATATAAATAAAGTGAATGATTTTGTACTTGTAAGGACTTGATAGGGGTCAGCGATTTGCTGAACACTAGCAGAATTTCTCAGCACAGAACGGGTAAACCAGGAGGGCTTAATTCAAAGTGTTAGATTATCCAGGTGTGATGGCTTAATACGAGTGGGAGGAAGGCATAATACAGGGAATCATTACTCAGACACGTGCATTTATGAAATCATTACTGGGCTGAAGTAGTTAATTTGTCTGCCTTTTTAACTACAGACCTTTGGTTTGAGGAAGACCGACAGTGCATCCACTAGTAGGAGCTCCCGGCTGAATCCTGATCACCTATAATTGAGGATTTTCCATTAACCGCTTGTGCCCTTAGCTCGCTCCTTCTGGAAGGATGCCGGCCTCGTTTCTGTCCGTCTCCAGGTGGATGAGGGTTGCCAGCGGCATTTTGTCTTCGTTAGGTTAATTCAGAGAGGTGCTGGGCTCTCAAGGAGCTCTAGCTCCTGATTGAGTGAGAGATTTTGTGAACCCTTTAATTTTCACAGGTTTGTGTTGTGCTTACTTTTATTTGAACAGGTTTTGCTGGGATTATTTGAGACCTTGTCAATATTTCTTTTCTGACCAAAAGATAAGGCCGCCTCTCTCTCTGTGATTGGAAGAGGACAGAGGCAAGTATTAAAAGGCTTTGTTTTCTTTCCAGTTCAATAAACCTGTGAGTCTCATTTTCAGCTGCCTTCCTTCAGCTGTCTCACCGTAAAAGGCAAGTTTTTGTAGGCAGCCATTTGCATCTGGTGTTGGGAGGGAGAGAGGAGAGGACCACGTTGTTTGTGTGGACACCATCTTGGTCCCTAGCTTCACGCCTCGGCTCTTCAGGGACATCTCTCCTCCAAAGCACTGCACAGCTTGGAGCAGCACCAAATAGCTGTGAGGAGAAAACAATCATCCGACCGATTCCTACACACCCCACCCTCCCTCACCTTCAACATGAGCCGTCATCGTGAGGACATGAAGAGGAAAAGCCAAGCCCAGCCTGAACGAAAACAGTCCTTGGCAATATAAACCTTTTTGGAACAACTTTTTACAACACTGCCAACAGAAACATGAACCCTCTCTTATGAGCCTTCTCCTGTTTTTATCCACCATTAGAGCCTCCATTACAGCCTCAGGTTTGAACAGTCTCTTTTGGAGAATTTAGGGGCAGGGTGTTCTTCCCAGGTGACCTTATTTCCAGCTAATCTCTTGCCTGTCAACTGTTTCAGCTGAGGTAAGTTTAGAAATGAATTTGCTTCTGGCAGAGATGAAGGACACCAGGAAAGGCTCTGCCCAAGTCAGCAGAACGGCTGTGTTTGAGCAAGATCGGGGTCAAGCACTCAGTAATTCTGAATAAGTCATATGAAGCACCCGCTCATCACCAGTGTTAACATTTTCTGCTTACTCCTGACCTCTGGCAGGTTTTCTTTTATCCCTACCTTTTCAATAATACCATTTACCAAAACTGTTAGACTCAAGACAATATGCCACCGATTGCGCATCAGCCATCACACTGAAAGCACAGAGCCTGATCACAGGAGCTTAGAGAAGCCATGATGTTCATTTGAATGCTGTAATGAATTTGCTTCAAACTTGCTGGGTTTGTTTTCCATGTTTTACCAATATTTGCAAAAAAGCAAATCTATATTTCAAACAAATATTTCAGGACACCTTTGCAAAGTTTCAAAATTTGTATTCATAACTGGGATTACTCCAAACAGAAATTTGAACTTCAGTAGTTACACTCGTCTAACCAAGGAAGAGATCCTACTAGGGAACTGACACACCTCGTAAAAATAGCTCAAGTTGCAAACTTTGAATATGAAAAGCTCCCAGCAAATTGCTCTCCAAGAAGCTGCCAGTGAAGAATGATTTCCAGAAGTGATTCAGCAAACAGTTCAAGAAAATTACGATCTCTTCACGGACAATTCGCAAATGGAAGATGCAGTTTGTTGAATGATATTCATTACAAACAATTCTTCCACCTATAGTTACCCCTATGAAAACAGTCAGGGTTCTCAGGTGGACCCTCTAACATTTACAACACCTGTAATGCACAGTGTCTGGAGGCTAGGCAATTTTATGCAGAACTTCTGCACAAAGTAATAAGAAATTATGCTAAATGTCTAAAGCAAGAAATGGTAAAAGATTTTCCTTTTTTCCCCTGTTTTTCCTTTTCACATCATGTAGCAATTAATGCACAAAGGGCAGTAATAAGAACCTAGATAATATAATGTCAACCTGAAGGACTGCATTTTTCAAGCACTGCCTTTTTGGAAGGCAGGGAGGTTTTGCCTCTGAGTGACAATACTGCCATAAACTGGACCATGGGGTCATTTTTGTGTGTCTTTGCCCACGTGATATGCATCTTTAATAGTTTGTACCAGACGAGCACTCTAAGTTTATACAGCATGTCTTGAACACCAAAGTAGGCAGAAATTGCTTTTCACAGAAAGCACCCTTAATTCCCAGGGGCTGGATTCACTTCCAAAATAATAAGTTGGGCCATGAGATCAGAGGGATTTCTTCAGAGCCTCTCCCTCATGTGTCCTGCACTGGCCTCACAAAATGCTGATGGGACACCGGAGCAAGGAGAAGCAGGGAAATACAAAAGCTGCCATTTCCTTAGATGACGCAGCATCACTCCCTGGGGCATGCTTCTGTCAGGTCAAAGTAGCCCCATTTACAAACGAAAATAAAGGATTAGTTGAAAGGATTTTTATTGTTGTTGTTATTATTATTACTGTTGTTATTATTATTTACTGACTGTCCTACGATAATTTGGTTTGTTTATTGTTTCCCTCTTGTGGGAATGTTAGCACTAAAGGATGCTATTCTGGACGTATATTTATATCAAAAGGAGGCAAACATTATCTGCCATTCTCCTGCCTTGTCTGGTTGTTCCCTCACTGCTAAACTCCCTTGGGAAGCAAAGAGAAGTTTCAGGTATTACTGCAGAAAGGCCAGCCGAGGCTTCAGTGCTCAGCTGTGTTTGCTCACTGAGTCACGGCTTGGTCTGGCTTGGGTGCGATGGGGCTGTGCAGACCTCTCCCTGCTCCTGCCCAGACCTGCCTCCTCGGAACATGCGCTACGTGAGCTCCCGAGCTGTAAACAAGTGATGTTTTCCAGGTGCTGGCGACAGCAGTGCTGCTCAGTGTTTGCTGCGATCCTTTTCTAATTTCCTGGGGCAAGGAAGCCCATGTGTGCATGCGTTCATAAATTCTCCCCTCCCAGTTCACAACCTCTGAGGTGGCCTGAGCACCCCTGTGTTCACTAGAGGGAGGTTGGCAACTTCACAGAGTGATTCATCACATCAGGAGGAAGACAGTGAGACAACAAGACTCTTACGTTGAAGGGGGAACTAGAACAGTCATTGATGCTACAAAGAGAACCTTGGCTGATAAAGCAAATGCTCAATCAGGTTTAACAAGGGCAGGGGTACCTCCATGCTGCCAAAACAGAGATACCACTCCAGTTACCCTAGCAGCTCAGATTGTAGAATCATAGAATCAGAATCATTTAGGTTGGAAAAGACCTTTAAGATCATCGAGCCCAACCGTAAACCTAACGCTGCCAAGATGTCCCTGACACAGAGCCCCTTTAGCACAAAGCCTGCAGATAGCAGAAAGCCAACTACATTTCTTTCTTTTTTATGTGTTTTTTTTCTGTGTATTAGTTTTTTAAATATTTTAAAATTGAAATATAGATGGTGTACCTAAAATATTTTGGGGTGTTTTATACAACTTTGTAAACAATCCTAGACTCACCTTGCAGGCTGACACAAAACTCAGACAAACAAGAAAGTTTTCCTCTTTTGTTTCTGCATACTTGACACAGGAGTGAGGCTAAAATAGGAGGAAGAAACAATATCACCGAAAAACGTGTTTTGAAAGAGGTGGCAGAGGACAGATATATCAGGCTATTTGGGTGCCTGTTCCAATACATTGCGACGAGCTAGGTAGAGGCAGTGAGGAGTTGAAAGCCATCAACAGCTGTCACTGCAGAAAATCACTGAAACCATCATGAGATTGCACATCTAGAGGGCAACTCTGGGGCTGAGCAGAGCTTGGCACTCTCCCAGAATCACAGGGATGCTGTTTGGAAGGGACTGTGGAGATCTCCAGTGCAACCTCACACTTGAACCAAGACTATTCCCAACATAAGATGACATCAGCCCGAAGACTAGCAGGAAAAGGGTAATCATGAAAAAAGAAGGGATAGGGGGAGGGAAGCCATGGGAAATAAAGAGTCTGAAAGAGAGAGCATATGGGATCAAGGAAAGGACATGTATTGCATACAGGGGACATGTATTGCGTCAGGGGAGGTTTAGATTGGACATTAGGAAGAATTTCTTTACTGAAAGAGTGGTTAGGCATTGGAACAGGCTGCCCAGAGAGGTGGTGGAGTCGTCTACCCTGGAGGCGTTCAAAAAAGGTGTAGACGTGGCACTCCAGGGTCTAGTTTAGGAGTCATGGTGGTGTTAGTTGATGGTTGGACTTGATGATCTTAGAGGTCTTTTCCAACCCAATGATTCTATGATTCTATGATTCTATGATTCTATGACTTGAAAGCTGTCCTCCATAGAAGAGCCTCATGTCTGCTTCTGGACTCCACAAGCACTGAGGTATCACATCACACTATGCCCCAGATGGTCTCCTGTTTCCATGAGTTTCATCTACCATGGTGTATCAATCTGGTCTCTCTTGTAATAAATTTCAGGTGTATTTTCCTTGGGCTCTATATCAGAATAGCTCCTAAAACAACAAGAAGCTGGTCTTGAACCCACGTTATCAAAGGCAACAGCACATCAAGTGAGGACACTCAGACTGATTTGGAAGCAAATGAACTCATGCTTCCTCATTGCTCTCTCTACAGTCATGAGCCTCCCTCTCCCATGAATATTTGAAACTTGGCAGCTCGGTTTTGCTTTGCTTGTTATTCAGAGTGATTGCCCTGGCAGGGATCCTGGACCAGCACACCACATGCAGTGGGACATTCTCTGCATCTCGTTCAGAGCCTTAGGGAGCCAGGTTTCCACAAAAGAAATTGGGTTTGGAAATTCTTTACCCTCCAGTAGAGCGAATGCATGAATATTTCTGTTCCTGACCTGATTTCCATCAGTTCCAGGGAGTATTTCAATTCTTTATTTCTCTTGATTAGTGGAGGAGAGACCACTTTGCTTTGCTGTTTATTTTCCAAGTTCACTGGCTAGCTGGTTCTGAATGTCCTGGGTGTTTCCCTGTCCCCTCCCCAGTAACCCTCCCAGGAAGTTTCCCAGTTACAATTTTGATCCATTTTAAATAGCTAGTTACTCCCAGCTGGTTTCTCTACCACTCCCTTCTGAGGTCAGCCCACCAGAAGTGAGAGAGGGTAGAAATCACTTCATTCAGCTCTCAGATGCCATTCCAAGAAAGAAGGAAGCTCACCAGTCACAGACAGTGATGCTTTGTGCTCACACACTGGATCCACTCGATCATAGCCTTTCCCTGACTCACCTAATGACCTCACCCTTCCTTTCCTCAAGAGATGTCCCTAAATCACTAGGTAGATGGCAAGGATGCAGCTGAGATAGATAAACTTCATGCTCTGCAGCTGTCCCCATGTGTCTGTTGGTGAGACATCTCTAATGCCATGTTCACAACAGTTCTGTAAGCAGGTTGAGGCATCCTCCCCATCGTCAGGGACAGATTTCTTGCCCTTCGTTGCCCTTCATGTCTCCCATGACAGCACAGCATCTACAGGCCATTCTCAGCTATGCTTTAATGGACAAAGCAACCTCTGTTTTTCTCTCCAGCTGTGCTCCAGACCTCACTTGCAGCTTTCACCTGTGTGAGAGTTCAGTTCAATCGGTTTGGATGCTGGGTGAGCATTGGCTCAGACCCATATACAAACTGATGTGGACTCAATACCCAAGAGGACTTCTGAGCAAAATCCACCCAGGATGATGGGAGGGGAGAAGCCACTCTCTGTGGCTGCACTGCCTCTCCCTGAGGTTGGCAGTAATTTCACCCTGGTTGCACAAAGTCTTCAAAACACAAAGTGAGGAATGTTTCTGGGAGTTTTGCTTCTTTTGCAACTGGCAGCTGACTTTCAAGTTCCCTCCATGCAGCAAAGCTGTAGTCACTCTTCTCAGACCTATTTCCCATGTAAATGCAAGCTGAGTAATAACTGTGTAGCAGGGAGGGTTTTCTCAGTCATTCGCCTGTCCCTGAGAAGCATGAGTGCATTTGGTCAGCATGCATCATAAGCACATCATTCACCAGTAGTTCCAGAAATAGGAGTAAATTACTTTTTGAGTCATATCACCACTGACTGTTAAAAACATCTACCTCAGTGCATTTAATTCCAAACTAAATTCTTGATTTACTTGGTCATTCTATCCTGACAATGCGACCTTGTGTATCAGTGATGTGATGTGTGGTATCAGGCTCTCCAGGTTCTTCTCTTTCTTTCTTCTTCCCTTAATGTATATCTTGCTCTTAGCAATCAATCTGAAAATACCAGCTAGCGTGAGGGAGCACACTGCCAATCCAACAAAGAAGTAAAAGCTCTTCTATCAGATCTGTGTTTTTTACAAAATGTATGGTTATAAGAAACTGCTTTTTACAATCCAATCCTAAAGATGAGATTATTCAAGTCATGAACAAATAAGAATGAAAACTGACTACTGCATGCTTGAAAAAGGAGTTATTTATCTCCACTGGTTTCCACCTTATGGTGAAATCCTTACCTACAGATTAAAATATTAAGTGATAGTTGGTGTTTTATCAAAACTGATTTAACAGTTACCTATTACCCCTCCACTACGGGGCACACATAATGAGGTATAAAATGTCTGACCTTTTATTTGTGCAATTACAGCTCTGCTGGGAACATGAAATCCCTGGGAAAGGACCTCTGGCAGTCATCTGGTCCGTCACCCTGCTCTGACACAGGATCAGCTTGACCTGCACCGTTCCTGGAGGTCATTCTTAAGGACCCCCAACAGCAGACTCCCCAGCCTCCCCAAGTAATCTTGATTTAATTGAGAACTTCCTCAACCAAAGCATTAGCTGCCTGTCTCTACTAAAGAGCTACAGCAGCTGAGGCAGCCTCACACAGGTCCTCTGCCAGATAGGCATGTTCCCCTGCGGGTTATGTGGATATCTCTTCAGCTGAAATCTCAGGAAATCTCACTAAGCATCTGACAGTAAAGAGTCTGACTTAAAAACTGTCTATGAAGGAGAGAGCGGTTTGGATGAATACAGAGCTATCCATCTCCTGTTCAGCAGGGTATTTAGACGTGACCCTTGAAATTCAGCTTGCATGTGTGCTTGGTGTTAGATGAATGCTAAGGTATTTTGCTGAATTGAGCCCAAACATCCATGTTTGTCTTCCTTAACTAGCTGAAGCCACATTAGTTAAAGAATTTGGACAGCACAGGAAACCTTAAATTGTCTGGCAATCAGTAACATTAGAGTTAATCCCTGTGCTTGATTTCCTACATCTCTGTGAGGGTAAGCGCAAATACAGCATTACCACAAGTGAGTCCTATGTCATCTCCACAGCAGTCCAAAAAGATGGGGCTTTAACATCAGGCAGAAGGCTACCTCTTCCATTTCAGAGTCAAACCATATGTTAAAGCTCACTTTTCTGCCATGGGTCATTACTTTACAAGGAGGTCCATCAGCAAACACAATATACAGTTTTAGGTAAAAAAAATCATGGTAGGCTTCATCTATGACACCACGAAGCAGTCTCAGAAAACTTCCCAGAACAGAACTGCTCTACTTTGATTCTGACAAAGGCAAGGGATGCGAGATCATGGGAGATGCAGCCACTTTGCAATGGTAATAAAGTGTTACTAGGTATCACACAATGATTTCAAGTTCTTGGCAAGCTGGTCGTGTAGTCTGGATTAGGGTAAACTTGATTGTTCTCGTTCTATGGGTATCTGCAATACATCCTCACAGAAGAATAACATATGGGAAACGTATGCAATTCCAACAGTGACACCCAGTTGAAGTTTACTTGTTGCAGGAGAAATTAACTCTCTTACTGTTACCTGGCTGAGCAAGAACCTGAAGGCAGTCAGGTCTTCTTAGGGCTGCCTTTGCTAGCTCCAAAGCTCTGGTGCTCAGAAACTAGACATCTGCAAAGGCAAATGCAATTAATTCTACATAAGTTTCAGATCATTTGCTGGTTTATGCAGTGTTCCAGCCAGCTAAATTTGTCTCAATAATTAATGCATTTACACTGGCAAGCAGCCTTCCTTATGAACCTTCGTTGACAGTTGTCACTAGCCTTTTCACATATCCTTCAGTAACCAAATATAAATAACTCTGTGTCTTCAGAGATCATGCCATTGTGATCCAGGCCACAGTCTAATTAATAAATGGTGTTTTCAATAAATTATTTCTCTCTTTCAATATTGATTTAGGATGATTGCTGACCAGGGGATGCCTTTAAACATTTAACTTCTTGCAGAGAGCAGTTTGGTTTTTTGGGGTTTTTTTAGAATGGTGTTCAGATACTGTATAGCACTATGATGTGGAACAAAAAAGGTCAAGGCACCAGTTATGCCTGAGAGAAAGCAGAAAACTTTTTTCTCCCATGGAATATGTGCCACGCGCTATTGTTCATATAAGTCCCAGAAGCTGCCACATAGCGCAGGGCTGGTAAATTAGCCTGAACAGAACTGCTGCTACAGAGCTGAATTAGCATGGACACCTCTATCGTACATCCACTGTGATGGATCAGACACCAAGGGTCCCTTCAGTACCAGTACCATAAGAGCCAAAGCTATGTCCTTGCTTTTCACCATTCTCCTGCCTTCTCAGTCAAATACCAGACAAAATGAGTCCATCACTGCAAAACAGTCTGGCCTGATGCAACACAAGTCATAGTGAAAAACTCTGTTCACCAAAATGCCTTCCAGGCCGCTGTAACTTGAGCAATGGTTCGGCTGGATTTCCTCCCACCCCTTAACTGGGAGCAAAGCAATTAGACTCAAAATAGCTCAAAAAGAGAGCTACCAAAAGTGAGGATCTGCTTTTCACCAAGATGTAGTTACTGGCTGAAAATTCCTTAGATAAGACTGGGGTGGTTGCCAGTAGTGACTGCTCTAATTAAAAGCAAAACAATTTTCATTACCACTGCTTTGCTTCACACAACAGCAACACCTTTTTAGCCTATGTCTGTTACTGTAAAAGAGGTCTCTACTCTGAAAATGTTGTCTGCTCAGGCAATGCAAACAAATACCCTCTCTATAATTTTAGGGGACAGCTATAATTTCATGTGAGCATGCAGTGAACACTCACGTTCAGTGTGCACCACGTCTCCTCTCTTTCCATGTAACATTATCCCACCTGTGCTGAAACGAGAATTCAGCTACCAACTCTGAAACTGCAGCCTGGCTCAAAGTCAAGCCATACTCTTTTTGGCCTGTGCATCACGACCTGACCTAGGTGGGACAGGCAGTCAGTAGTGAAATGCTGTTTATGCCTTGTCCGTACATTTTGGGGTGAAGCTTCTGGAACCAGGGCTTAATAATTGCACGAAAGCTGGCACAAGTATTCACTCCATTCTTCCACTGCTTTGTCACTTCCGCAGCCCTAGAGGATTAAAGAAAGAAAGGTTTTGTCCCTGAAGAAGCTGGAAATGGCTGATCCCCCACAGAGAACAAATCTTGGGAAAAAAAGACTAGACTATCACTATTCTCAGCACAGAGGATTCAAAGCAAAAAGCTGGTGGTATGTGTGCACGGAGGAGAAGACACTCAGTGTGTGGGTGCCAGGGAATGCAGTATCTCATTCCCAGAGCAAAATCAGCTTATGTTCAAAGCATGACATGACCACATCCCTCACTGAGGGCTAACTCCTTTGCCTGCCATGGAGAAATTACCATGACTGTAAAGCTGACATGATGGCTTGTGCAACAAAATGCTGCTCTTCAGCAGCGAGCATAGCTAGTCAGCATCTGTTGGCT
Source organism: Fregata magnificens (assembly GCA_013389945.1). Taxonomy (NCBI): domain Eukaryota; kingdom Metazoa; phylum Chordata; class Aves; order Suliformes; family Fregatidae; genus Fregata; species Fregata magnificens. The sequence goes on along the minus strand of WAAD01026581.1, from coordinate 71,937 downwards.
CAAGAACAAGCAGAAGCCCTTAGCCTCACACTGCAGAGCAGTGAACTTGTGCTGAGAGGTAGCAACCACCTTTGCTAGACTCTCGTTCACAGTGTTCATTTAGGATGCTCACAGTTTACTTTAAAACTATTTAATCTGCACAACTGCCATGAGGACCAGTTCTGCCTTCCCCTCCACCTCCAGCTGCACATTCCTGCCTCCTCCCCTGCACTCAGCAGATGGTGAGCTGGCTCACAGACCTGAGCCATCTGAAAAGCAACCACACTATTGTGTTGGTAGGGTTAGTTAGGTGGCGTGAGCACATGGCTGAAGGGGGATGAGTGTGAAGGGATGGGGCGGGATTAGCCTTTCAGCAGCTGTGCAGACTTAGATCAACTCCAACCAGCCAGGAGGGATCTCACCCATGCTAGATCTCCAAGCCCATTGCAGAGTCTGCAGGGAGCGTGCAGAGGACCCTGGGAGCTGTGCACCTAATTTCACAAGACCAAGACCTGTGCTCTGCAAGCGTCAACTGCTCCAGCATTCAGGCTGGAGAAGATTCCTGCTCAAAGGTCCCAATTCAGCCCTGTTCATCAAATGTACTGAGTCACAAGGCACTAGAAACAATAAAATGAAAAGGATTGGGGATTATATCCCAGCAGCCAAAAAATGCAAGAGGTAAGATTTCAACTGTAAAGTCAGCTTAGCCGTTCTGTCAATAGAAAATATTTTCCACGCTTGCGGTTTCCACTAATCTTTGTAGCAGCACCATACTGATTGCTCCATCAAATACAGTCCAGAAAAGCAGCCAGGTCGGTACAGCAGCACAGGTGATGTTTTCCATCACTCCTTCACTTTCTTACTCTGAGTAAATTCAAGCACAGTCTCATGTTGCAGTCACAAGGGCTTGTGCTTCTCACTTTGTCATGGAAGTCTATTCCTGTAGTCAGGCTGGAGAAAGCCTGATGTTGCTGCTCTAGGAGAGAGATCACAAGCTCAGGTCAGGTTCAGGCTAGGTGTTTGCGACGGTGCGTTCACCACCCAGATCCTGCAGTTTCCTTTGGAGGTCTGAGATGAACAGAGGCGACAGTTTGAGTCCTCATGAAAACAAAGGGTTAAATGTATCCCTATGAAACAGCTCACCTGCCTTAAGAATGCAGACTACAGTGCCTTATCAGGATCTTTCAGATTGGCTTGGTGATTACGCTCTCATTTACAGGACTAAAGTTAACAGCTGTGATATAAAACCTCAAAGCAAGACATTTCGTGTCTTTGCTGCCATTTGTTATTTAAAACACCGGACTGCTCATGCTACATCGACCATACATAACAAATCGTTTTAAAGGATGTTTTAATATCTGTTTCACAAATCTGCATTGGCGTTCTCTCTGACACTTTATTAAAGCCAATAAACACATGCCTATAACGGAGAACTGCTGTAACAGCACTTGGCTTTTTGACCGGGGTATCAATTCTCCCTTTGTGCACATGAAAAGGGGGTATTTATTTAATTGTGCTTCCTTCTCCTGGCCTCCGAAGCTCCTGCTGTTCCCAGTCATGCTCCGCGGAGTCCAGAGGATGTCAGCTTTGCCGCTAATACTCCGGGAGCTGAACCTTGTCGGGATCAGCCAAGGATTTCATCAGCACAAGGTCAGTGCTGACACCTCCCTTCCTGTGGGAAACTCTGTTGTGAAGCGGCTCCCCAGCCTGGTGCTCTGCAGCACAGAGAGCACTTTCTGGAAACTGTGGATGCCTTGTCAAGTCTGAGTAGGGCTATCAGAGATCAAATCACGGCCATTTGAGCATAACGCAGAGAGCATTACACACCACTGAACCACCAGAAGTGCAAAGCTGTGCCTACGCACACGCTCACTGGGCTGAGATCTGCAATATGCCTCAGCAGCGGCTGTGTGTGAGAGGATCCGAGCGCAGGCGGGCGAAACGATTGAAGGAGAATTACTCATGTCAGTCCTCTTCAGGAAGTACATATGCACAAGAATCGGTATGCATGCACAAATGTGTCCATACACACAGGCACGCTAACCAGGCAGACAAGCACATAGCATTAACCCAGAGAGTATCCTGTGCAATTATTGACCCATTTTTCCGTGCTATGCTGTGGCTTCTTTGGAAGTTATTAGTGTCCAGCCCTGCAAGAAGACAGAAAGTGCTTTCAGCAGCGAGGCCTGAGCAGTGTGTTTTGCAGCATGTTGTTTACATCCTGGGGTTCCTGCCTACCCCAAAATCCCGCCTGTCATAAGGCAGTAAGAGCAAGCCAGAATCTCAAAAGGAACAAAGTTTTTGGGGTCTCCAAGGTGTTATGTTAAACAAACATGTGAAAGTCAACCCTTTCTGACTCAACAGAGCTGTTTCCTAAGCTTAATTTTTGTTTTATGTATACTGAGTTCCCTCAGCAGTAACACTATATGGGGCACACGATGGGATCCTGCTTCTGAGTTTAATAGCAGCACATAAGGTTATAAAGTCCCATCCCTGGAAGCATTCAGGGTCAGGTTGGATGGGGACTAGATGACCTTTAAAGGTCCATTCCAACCCAAACCATTCTGTGATTCTATGATTCTATAAGCCCAGAATCAGGACCTATGTGCACACCCTCTACACAGCGTCTGTTCAGTTTACAGTCTCTAGTAAATGTTTACTCCTCCCAGCTCTGCAGTAAGAGAGCAAGAGCCATTTTGCTCAACTCCTGCCTCTTCAATAGCATTGTCATGACTGCAAGATTTCTTCATCAGTGGCACAAGAAAGAGAGAGCACAGCCCAGTCTTCTGAGTCCAGATTGATTTTGTGAGGCTGGTATTTCAGGGATAAAAAAAAAAAATCAACCACAAGTGCTTCATTTGGTAGCCCATAAGATTTGTTTCAGACATTATTCAACAGCAAACAGGACATACAAGAACACCTCTTTCATGAAGTGGCAAGTGGACAGAACCAGGCCTTTAAATAAATGGTCATGTTATTTAAAAGGATGCAAAGTATTTGAATCACAATATATGTCTTCCTAAGAAATATAATAGGACCTGTGATGGGTTGACCTTGGCTGGACACCAGGTGCCCACCAAAGCCGCTCTACCACTCCCCCTCCTCAGCTGGACAGGGGAGAGAAGATGTAACGAAAGGCTCATGGGTTGAGATAAGGACAGGGAGAGATCACTCAGCAGTTACCATCACGGGCAAAACAGACTTGACTCGGGGAAATTAAATTTATTACCAATCAAATCAGAGTAGTATAATGAGAAATAAACCCAAATCTTAAAACACCTTGCCCCCACCCCTCCCTTCTTCCCAAGATCCACTTCACTCCCAGCTTCTCTACCTCCTCGCAAGTGGCACAGGGCGACAGGGAATGGAGGTTGTGGTCAGTTCATCACACTTTGTCTCTGCTACTCCTTCCTCCTCAGTCTCTTCCCCTGCTTCAGCATGGGGTCCCTCCCACAGGACATAGTCCTCCACAAACTTCTCCAATGTGGGACTTTCCTACAGGCTGCAGTTCTTCATGAACTGCACCGGTGTGGGTCCTTTCCACCTGTCCTTTCCGCAGGGTGCAGTCCTTCAGGAACAGACTGCTCCAGCGTGAGTCCCCCGCAGGGTCACAAGACCTGCCAGCAAACCTGCTCCAGCGTGGGCTCCTCTCTCCACGGGTCCCCAGGTCCTGCCAGGAGCCTGCTCCAGTGCGGGTTTCCCATGGGGTCACAGCCTCCTTTGGGCATCCACCTGCTCCGGGGTGGGGTCCTCCACGGGTGGATATCTGCTCCACCATGGGCCCCCATGGGCTGCAGGGGAATCTCTGCTCCGGTGCCTGGAGCACCTCTTCCCCCTCCTTCTTCACTGACCTTGGTGTCTGCAGAGTTGTTCCTCTCACGTTTTCTCAATCCTCTCTCCAGCTGCAATTGCGCAGCTTTTTTTTTTTGATCCCCCTTCTTAAATATGTTATCCCAGAGGCACTATCACCATCGCTGATGGGCTTGGCCTCGGCCAGCGGCGGGTCCGTCTTGGAGCCGGCTGGCATTGGCTCTATCAGACATGGGGGAGGCTTCTAGGAGCTTCTCACAGAAGCCACCCCTGTAGCCCCCCACTATCAAAACCTTGCCATGCAAACCCAATACAGGAGCAAACCTAGAAGAAAATGAAGGAGGAATTAGGAAAATGAAGAAACATGAAAGACACTAAAAGCAAAGCTGCAGACGGCTGTATTAGGGGATCCTCTCCTGAGCCTAAAAGGCTGTATCCCAGAAGAACACATTCAACAAAACAAACCCTAAAAAAGATGAAGAGGGCAAGGAATTCACAAATAAGGGATTTCTGGGAGATTGGGTTATCCTGGCTTCTATCTATTCTCTTCAAATAGGAGTCAATATACAGGCAATTGCTTAGCTTAAACGGTCTGAGTCTATTGAACTTGTTGCCACTGAACAGTTTTGAAGGTCACATCTTAAACTCTGATGTGTCTAAAAGAGATGTTTTCATTTATATATTTGCTCAAATCACTTAGCCATATGGGTTTGTTCTAAGCTGCTCTTTCTAGCAATTTGCCAGGTTTTTTTATATATGATATTTAAAAAACACTACCAAAATGTTTAAAAATGAGTTGAAAAAAATCTTTTTATTAATGCATGGAGAAGAGAAACAACATTTCTGTATTTCCTATGCTATGCTCATGCACTGCACTAAAATCAACAAATAGTTTAGAAATGTCAACCTGTATATCCAAAAGGATGATAAAATGAAGATAATATTTAGCTATTAATGACCCCATAATAGTTCCTAATTAATGAGAGGGTAAAATCTTTGTCACATATGCATTAACAATAATAGCTGCATTACATATGTGCCACTGGTACTAGACTTGCTTTTCTGGGCGTTTCTTTTTCAAAGCCCCTTAGAAGTAGGTCCTAGATGCCCTGGTCACACAGGAGAAACCCACAGCTCTCAAACACATCACCACACTCTCTTTTTTGACTTTGTGACATCGTGGACTTGTGAGCATCGCTGGATTTCCTGAGTTTCCTCTGGTCTGACAGGCCAGCTCCTCTCCCAGCAGCTCCTAGAGCTGTCAGAGCTGTCATATCAGGCAAGGACTCCATCAGGAAGCCCTGCCACTCAGGAATGAGTGACTTTCAGGCAGCACTCATGACATCATATCCAATGATAGACTATCTGACTTATCCTTATGTCTCTCTGCCCACACCTAACATCTAGTTTGCAGTAAAGACAGCCCACATGTGCACCAACGTGCGGGTGAGATGGCTGATACTAGACCAGGACGGAAGTCTGCAATCAGGAGAAGAAATGCATGACCAAAAAGTCATACCACTTGCAATCTGCCAAGCAAGCCAATGATTTTTACATGAATCACTTTGATGCGTTTTGAGCTGCACTTACATGTTTCTGATGTGGGGTCTGTTTAGATTCTCTTTTTCCAACCTTAAATCCATACATGTTTATTAATATGAGGCAGTACCAAAGATTCACTGAGTTCCTCTTATTGCAGATTGAAAATACTGCGGCCCAGATTCATGCTGTCTAATCTCCACTTAAGTTTCTGCGCTTAAAGATTTCCATTGCTGATTTGAAGCTTTTGGTTGTGCCCAGACGTTATGAAACACAAGGCATAGGGACAATCATTAAAGTATATGAAACTACCTTCAGTTCTCACCTGAAAGATCACATCATAATAAAGGCACCCCTGAAAACAGGTAGAACAAATACCTTTGGACCACACCAGACCAATGCAGAAATAAAAAACTTAAGCTGTAATTTTGCTCTGTTAAAAGATTGACTCTTGGATAGAGAACAAGTATAGGAATCACCAGCCCAAATGGTCTATGCAAAATGTATGATCAATCAAAAAAGGAGGGAAGGAAGGGCAGATTACATGGGGTGATGGAAGGCTCGCTACAGAAATTGCTGTTATTTCCACTGTGATACTCTGGAAGGTAGCTACAAAAACCACTTACTTCTCTTAAAGCAAGATGCAATTTGTACCTAGCGTGGTTGTCGTATCAGGGTGAGGTATCTGCAAACTATTGACTAGGGGACCCTGCAACTGCTACAGTGACTCAGAGGCATAGCATTTGCCATCCTTTATCACGCATCTGTATTTGTCCTTTAAAACAGAGTTATTAGAGCTTTTAAATCAAAGGCGCTCAACTCTGCACAAATTTAGAGCTTGATTTCTGTTCTAATACACCCATGCTAGATAAGTCTCATGATAGATAGGTAGAGAGACAGATAGACAAACAGACAGATGTCAAAAGACAGTGGATGAATGTCTAATTAAGAAAGTAATGAACCTAGCAGAAAAGCCTGGGTACCTTACTCTGTATATACCTACACATGCACATGCGAAGTATGTATGCACTTATGTATATGTGAGTATATGCACAAAACCACACCCATTCTAAAATCAGATGCAGTTTAATATTGACTGCATCAAATCCTATCAAACACTTCCTCCCAAAACTGCATTAAATACAGCAGGTTGGTCTGTAAAGATAGCAAAACACTATTTTCGGCTCTCTTCGCAACTTCTTACGTTACTGAAATGTCTAACTTATGTGGAAAATCAGATGGGTTTGGAAATTTGCCCAAACCAGTTGCCAGCTCAGTATATCTCTAATACTTAGAATCCTCTAAATATAGGCCTTTTATTCTGGAAGAAGCAAGCGCTGAGGATTCTATTCTGCTACTCGGAGCAGTGGTTTCATTTTCCCTTCTGAGACCAACAGTTCAAACTGAGGGGGGAACAAAGGAACTGCTGTTCTCCCTATTCAAATTAATTTATTTAATAAACAACTCAATAATTTCTTCTTTGTTACAGGGAATTTTTTTAGGGTCTTTATTTTGGAAGGATAGTTTCTCCAGAGGAATTGCCAGGGGCCCATCTATTCCGGTATCCTGTCTCTGACAGTAGCTAATGCCACGGACAGTTATGGAATAACCTATTTATAAGGGAAGTTTCTTCGCCCTGAGGAGTTTGAGGTTGCCTGTGCCTGGAAGCATGCGAGTTTATAATGCTTATTTTTATCTGTTCATATATAACCACAGATGCTCTCACCAGCCCTATCCAGTTCTAATCCTTCCTGCTAGACTCTCTGAGTCGGTGATGCCTAATGGCAGCCATTTCCCACAGGTTACTTGTGCGCTGCATCGCTGTGGGGCTGGGTGGATAAATTTGCCGTGTATTGCCTTTCAGTGTTACTGGAAGCTCCTCGCTGACGAGGAGGGGGAGCAGCAAAGCCTGATTTACATTCCCTGCACCATTTGATAGAGGGTGGGGGTGCTTTTTGGAGTTTTTTCTCTTTTTTTACTTTTAGCATGTTGCCTTCCATTTCTCCCTCCCACACTTCTAATTTTTCACAGTCTTTTTTCAAAGACAGCTTGCTGTGTCTTAGCATTTCTCTTATCCCCTCTATAGCTCTTCTTTTTCTCCAGTATCTTTTTTAGAAATGTAGGATTGGAAGGACTCAGGAGACTATTCAAAATCCATCAAGCTCTGTCTTAAAACTAGTCTGCAGTTTTCCCCCTCTTATTGCTGCAGACGCTCAGAGCTCTGATGGGTGGAAACCCCCACCTGCTAACGTGGTGACTGTTCACTGTGGGCCAGCTTACACCTTTCTGTTCTTGTGATCATCCAAGAGGTTTTCCACCCACCAGCTCTGTATGTGGCTGATGTAGAGGGCACTCGGCATCCCTCACGCGGTGTACTTGAACTGTGAAAAGAGATGCTTTTATCCTCTCTTCCTGAAAGATGCCTTCCTCTGTCCCCTTGCTCAGACAGAAATTTCAGTACCACTGATTTGTGAAATGGTGAGACACTCACAAGGTTGTATCCTAAGGACTTTCTGTTCCATTCTTTATACATCTTTGAGTTTTATTTGCTCTCCTAACCAACCCTGTCCAGTACGCAGGGAATACCACACAGCCTCACACAAGCCTCTTCCTGTGCAGTGACAGCTGACCATGCATCAAGCAGAGAGGGAAAATCTTCTGTACCCAAACTTACCAGCTGTCTTCACACATAGGCCCAACACAGAGAGGCAGGTAGGGATTGATGTCTCGACTTGTATCGGTGGCATGAACACAACAGAGATGGTACCTTCATCTCCTCGGGCTTCAAGCAACACGATGCTGCTGGTGGTGCTTGCAGAGCTGTTTGTTCCTAAGAGTGAGAGAGCACCATGGATGACTGTTTTCTAGCACAGGCAGTGAGACTTCACCTCTTTTCCTCTTGAAAGACTGGTTGTTTCAGAGTGGCTTCAACTCACTGATACCCTGATTTCTAATGCTCTAGTGGCTCTCCTGCCTAGTCAGCCAGCAGAAAGGAGAGAGGGGTGGACAGCCCTCATGCACCCTACAAGGGACATCAGTGATTTAGAGACCTTCATAAGGAAAAAGGCTGACTGGAGATATCGCTTCACAGTCTGAGGCAAGGATGGGAAAGCCAAAGTCCCCAGAGGGGACTCCGCAGAGCAGGGTTACCTACGCTGCTCCCTTGGTGTCTCCTAGATCCCGTGGGATGTGCAGCCCCCCATCGCATGGGCTGACAGGGAGGGGAGGGACGGGTCTGCCACAGGCAGAGCAGGACAGGGAGCGTCAGCTGCGGCAGGAGGTGGTTGCATGAGGGCAGAGCGCCTGGCCAGAGCAAAACCCAGACTGAAGTCACACAGAGGAGAGGTGAGAGAAGGGAGAAGGGGAACTGCCTACACGGATGCTCTGCTGGGGAGGGCAGGGGTGGAAATGGCAGGGACAGCTCTGCCAGAGGGGACACAGAGGGGACACTTGCTCCAGGTCCCATCATGAGAACAGTGAAAGCAAGCCAGCCACAGAGGTGGACTTTCATCTTGGTGCTGTGTTCTTTGCTCTTCATTAGCAGGAAGCTCCCATTTGTGAGATTAAAGCTTCATGAAGACTCCAGGGTCCCAGCCTTGCTAATGCCTCTTCTAATCGCTGGACAGCAGTAGCCAGAAAGCCTGAACACTTCAATGAACAGCCTACTAGCTAGAGGAGAAGACTAAAGGCCAACCATTATCATATACCCTGATTAGCAAATGTGCGCAGCCGAAAACAGCTACATGGTGCCTGCAGGGTGGAGGCAGTACTACAACTGCAGATGAGCTGGAAAGCAGCAAGGAACAATGTCAAAATCAAAGGAGGATTTGATGGATGGAGAGGCAAATTTTACACAGACAGGGGAAAGCACTGAGCTTTCTTATCTGTGCCAGTGGTGAAAGTGAAGATATCAAAGAACAGCAGGACAGAAATGAATGAAGCAAATAATTAGGCAAATTAAATATTTGTCTTCTTTGCACTCTGATATGCTGAGACAGTCAGTAACAGAGGGTCCTGCTAAACGCCAGCCTGTTCGGGGAATGCAGTCAACTCCTCTCTGCACCGAGCCAGAAATAAGCAGCCTGAAGCAGCTCCACCTGAACCAACCCAAACAGATGTGCATCTAAGCGGGGTTAAAATCCCAGGGCTGGAGAGTCCACCCTCTCCCCAGACAATCCATTCCAGCATTCAACATCACTTCCAGGAGGTTTTTCCTAACATTGAAGCTATGTCTTTCTCTGCTATAATTTCAGGACATTGTCTTTTCTCCCATCCACTGCAAACATGGGGAACAGATGACTCTGGCTGTCTGTGCAGCCACATTTTACACATTTTAAGTCAGTTATTGCATCTGCACTTTTATCACTCTCCCTGTCCAAGGGTCCTGAAAGGACCCTGTTACCACAGAAGCTGACAGTTTCACATCTCTAATGGTGTCATCCTATAAAAAAACACCCTTCTGAGCAAGGCCAGGCCACCAGTCTCAGTTTATGGTCTAAATCCTAAAGAGGCTATGCGACTTTCCCAAGGTCAGATGACAATCCTTGGAAAGAAGCAAGCTGCATCTCCTGCTCTCCCTCTCTTCCAAGCCCACCTGCTGGGCTCTCCCTCTCCTGTTCCAGGGTGAGAACTGAGTGCTGTAGGCTCTGTTCCTCAAAATGACTCACTTTCTCAGTGTTTTCATAATGCAGAGAAGAAGGTGACTCAGAAACTACTCCTCAATAAATAAATCATGGATTGTTCACAAGGGGTAAGCTACAAAAGGACAGTGAGTCTTTTCAGTGCTGTACAAGCAGCTTGTGTTATACCTCCTGACCGCTTCATGGCTGGACCCTCTCCAACATCTGCCAGACTATTTAAGATAATCTGCCTGCTTTATCTCGCGATTGGTGTTATGAGATTGTCTGGGGGCCTTGTCCAAAAGAAAAGCCCCCAATTTACAAACACATAATAATGAATGGCCTTTCCCCAGCTCTCTCTAGAGGCAGCAGGTCTGAGAGGTGTGATTTTGCAGACAGGGAATGAGGCCCAGGGAGATTTGGTGACCTGCCAAGAATCACACAGGAAAGCCATGTCAGCTCGAGGAATTAAACCCCACTTTGCTGAGCCCCAGCCCGATTGTGTGCCTGAGCCCAGCTCCTGACTGTTACTGCAGCATTGGTTCATGCTGAGCGTGCCCAGCTCAAAAGCTGTCCATGGATCTTTACCAGAAAGGGGATCAAGTTATAATATTTGGAACTGGCTCTCCAGCACAGTAAACTCCTGGTTACCTGAATTCAGCCATTTGGTTTTTAACCCTTCCGTATAAAAAGAGAGGACCTTCCAAAAGAAAAAAATAGTTATTTTCAGAAACCAGAACTCTCCCACAGAAGCTCAGGGTGCTAGAAACCAGAGTGAGCAGCTTCACTCATTGCCTTGCTTTTTATTTTTATAATATTCACAGGGTTTAAGGTTAGACAGTCTGACTGCTCTGTGAGAGATCCACCCCATGCAGAGGACCAGCTTGGCAGCTGTGCAAAACACAAGTGGTAAGAGAGACCCCCTCTCCTTCCCTGCCTCCAAAGAGACCAGCTCCATAGGGCTGCTTTGTGCTCCTCACAGCCCTGCAGGAGCTGAGGCATTGTCAGGGTGACTTAAAAATGAATTTTTCTAAATTCTTCAGAGAACCTTTCAAGGTAAAATATTTTGTAATGGAAGCCCTAAGTCACCATACTCCTGGTCAGGATAACCATGTCTTTGAAAAAGGAGAGGAAAACAAGTGTTAGCTGGCTGTCAGGGGCCACCATCTCCCCATGCTGCAGAGGCTGAGCAGTCAGGGAGAAGCCAGCCCTAAAACATCTCCAGTCTTACAGCACTCGGCCCATTTTTCCTGCTTGGCAATTTGCTTTCTGGGCTTTCCCAGTGTTCTCTTTGCTTCACTGGGCTGCAGGGCACCGGGAGCCTGGAAGTCCCAAAACTCTGAAGCCCTGGGACAGTCCAAGGAATTTAAGCTGTTTACAGGGTGGATGAGATGGGAACGCTTCTATGTACAAACACCCAACTCCTCAACCTGTCCTGAAGTGCAGGCTGGGCGCACACAGCCCAACCAGATGCTTGTTTCCATGGAAGGAAAATCCAGACCTGTGGCCAAGACACAGACTTGATCTAGATTAGAAAACCAGGGCTGAGGGATGCTCTTAGCCCAGAATATAAATGCAGTCACAGCCTGCATGGGCCTTAAAAAAAAAAATCTTCAAAAGATGAAAATCTAAAGTTGTCTTGATTTTCACACTGACTAGTCCCTCTCTCATTTACCTTCTACTCCCACTCTGTGGGAAATACTAAAATGTAACTTGGTTGCATTTCAGAATAATATATGGGTTTTGTCCCAAAATTTTAATATCTAGTGAGCTCTGCTCATCAGCCAATTATTACCATATTGATAAGCAAAGCTCATTTAAACAGTATTAGTGCCACACTACATGATCATATACCACTCTCCCTAAAAGAGAAGTTGAAAGGAAGAGCTTTTTTGCAGGCATAAAGCTCCATTTGCAGTGGCCAGGAAAGCAGATCTCAATTCAGTTTGGAAGGTGTTTGGTGCATTTTATGTAATCCCAAATTGTAGTATTTTGTGTACCTTCTTTATCAACTCAGAGATTGGTAAACAACCACTATATGTTTGGAATAGAATATTGATGTCATTTCCCAGGTGACAAGTTTAATAGTCAATATATTTGATTGAAGAACTGACAGCTGCAGTTTAAAGCTGGAAAGATTTGATTTAATAAGAGATATATCCAGTGCAATAAGCAATTTGGTTAATGCAGAAAGAAATTTGGTTTGCAACTGATCCCTTCCTTTAGCAAAAGGTGAAGGAGCTGCAGGCAGCAGGACCCATGTTACAGCGCCCTGAACCAATTTCTCTCTGCGCTCCATTTTAGCATGTGAGATATGCATTTCTCAATTAACAAACATCTCACACTGCTCACTTGACTTCTTCGGTGTGTCAAGTATCTGCAGCATTTCTGAATCCAGAGCAGAGTCCTCCAGCACCTCACAAGTGAGTGGCAGAGTGACCAACCCACCCAAGGCGTACGCCTCATAATCCATGCAGGAAAAGCGCAGGACCAAGGTCGGAAAGGGATGAGAAAGCTCTTAAGTCCTACACATCTTAAAGTAAGAAAGCAAAAGGGAAGGCAGGGCTTTTTGGATGTGAAAGGAATGACAAAGAAAGGGAAAATGGATGTTCAGGACAGATTTTCTTCCTCCTGAAGGAAAAAAATCAGAATTCGTGGGAGGGAGGGGACAGAAATATTTTAAGCTTGATCTCAAGTCATCTTAGGTCCTACATACAATATATGGGGGGCTGCAGAGAGGACTGCCTGTATTTATAATGGGGGGAACAAACTCCTTAATTTTGGTAGCCTTTGCTTAAGTAGGTACATTTGGTTTAGTTGCCTTTTGCTAAAGCCAAGTTAGTAATTTCTGGCGCAAAATACTTCTTCCCAAAATGCCTGGGTTACATCCCTTAGACCATAATGGCTATGCCACCAGTGTACACTTAACACCTTGTTTTTTGATGCTCTAAGCAATTTGCCAAATACTGTGTCTTCTTTCCTTACCCTATGTGGAACATCTATCAGACACCTTTGAAGTCCACTTTTCCAAGTGAAATTATAACCTTGACAGTGTTTCTTCACAGTCTCTGCTCTCATGTACATGAACATCAGTCTGGAGTAACTCCACCCATTTAAACGTGCATGGACATCCCCTGTCCTGGGCAGGGCCAAATCAGTAGCTGATGCAAATCAAATGAGCTAAGCTGAAGTCAGCAGAATGTGAACTTAGACCAGCAGACCATACAGACTGCTATTTCCATGTCAGTGGAAGGGGAGTATAAAGACACATGGAGGAGCAGTGCAGAGCCCCTGGCTGCAGTGCAGGGCTGCCACGGGGTGACCCACACATCAGCCATGGTGGGGTGGTCAGACAAGGACCCATGGCAGATGGCTGAGTAGTGATCCCCACTCCAGGGTAGAGGAGATAGGAGGGTGGGCTCTCTTCCCTGAAAGTCTGCAAAAGGACAGAGAGTTGGTTGGTATCAAATGATACAGGAAAGAAAATTCGTATTGCATTTACTTTCTTGCCTCAAAACAATCAGCAAGTGAGGAATTTCTGTTTCTTTTTTTCTTCCTTCTTTCCAGCAGAAAATCAGTGGTTTCTGAAAAGGGTGGACATTTTCATTTTTCTGGACAAAATAAGCACATACTTTTTTTTTTTTTTAAATCAAAAGCATTTGTTTTCCTAGTTGCCTTTCTTCTTAGCCCTCTTCCCCCCTCCTTCTCCTTCAGGAAATCACGCCACATCTTCTTAGAAGCATAAAAAGGGAATGTTTATTTTTCAAGTGCAAGTATAGAAAAGGTGACTATATATTTATATCTTTTCCTTCTCTTCCTTTGGTAAGGAAATGCAATGTGACCTTAAAACACTCGGATATGACCAGTGGTGACAAGCCCTGCAGAGGAGAGCTCAGCAGTGAGCAATATCTGAAAGCAAGAGGCTCATGGGGTCCCACATGAGCTGACCCTTCACAGGAAAGATGGAGGAGGGGGGTGTCCATCTCATGTGAAGGAAGCAAAGGGGTAGCAGGTCAGAACTGAGTCTTGCTGTGACAGGTCCTAGAAAAGGTGACAACTTTGCAGCACGAGCAAAGGCTGCCACCTTTGCCTGACATGTCGAGTGCTGCTACTGGGTGACTGTGGACTGATTCAGTTCCCTGCATGTGCCCCAGCTCTCTGTCTCCATCTGTAATTTATGCAGGATGCAAAATCCAGCCTCTTGCCTTTAGTGGTGCCCTGGCTTACGCACACATGATCTGATTAACTTCAATGAATCTGCAGAGGGTAAGGGGTTAACCTCTTCATTTGGAATCTGGTTCCACTGCTGATGCACTAGCAAGAATTGAGTCCACTGACACTTGCTCTCTCTCCAAATCATATTAGTTCTCCAGGCTCCACAGGGAGAAAGGAAAAAAAAGAAAAAAGAAGAATGAAAAATCCCCACAGCCTGGTCAGGCAGCACTTACAATCTAGTTAGAATGGTTTAAAGTCTTACCACCCCCTCAGCTGTGAGGCAATACTTGGATTTACTCGATTGCACGGCTCATCTGGCTATGTCCTCACAATAGACCCCAGCCCTGCAATTAACTGTGCACTGGCTGACTCCTCTCCCTTCTGGAAACCTGTGACCCACCAGAACACGCCAGGGGCTTAGCAGCTCCTCTGTGACCCATCAAAGGCCAGATCAGGGCTCTCACCAGGGAGCCAGGCAGCTACAGCCCCAGACACAGACAGGTCACCAAGCTATTCAGCAAGAAGGGTTTCATTAGTATGCTTTAAATGCAGTCCTCTTTAAAAACATAAGCACACTTTTTAATTAAGCCTTTGGTGTCTCTTTTCAACATCAGATATCTTAGTGCTGCTGTCCTTTCTTTTTTAATCTAGTTTGATTGGAAGTGTATTTGGCCATATCATATATATGACAAAAGGCATTTTTTTCTCATTGCTTCAAATTATTTTTCCAATCGTGTTCTATATACTGTGCACAGGAGTGAATTATAAGGAGTTAGGCAACATACATGGTGTTAATTAGATATGGGACGTAGAAGGTAATTTTTCCATGACTCCAGGGAAACCTTTATGTTATGCTTATAAAGCAAATGCAAACGGCCATGCAATACAAAGTGCTTCTTAAAAATCAAGTTACACACTGAAATAAAATACTAAAAGCAAAATTAGTTTCTCCAATTTAATTCAGTAAAACTTTAATAGCATCTGACTGCTTTCTGCAAAAGTCATTAAAAAAATTATAAGGAATTCACAAATGACTGATAATGTAAAAATACAAAGGCTCAGATTCTGTTTCTAACAAAGGTCCTGATGCAGCAAAGTGCTGGAGCCCACACCTAATTCTGCACTCCGGGAATGTGTTCATGGGCCAAAGTTAACAGCCAAAGTCGCACCGACTTCAGCAGGAGGCTGATCTGGCACGGGAGGACGTGGGAGCTTTGATCTAGAGAGAAAGGTTCAGGGAACATTCAAAACCTGAACTGAGCCTTATGCACACATCAGTAATTGCATGTGCTAATCAGGTAAACACTTCTGAAAAATAGGACAAGCTTGAGCAGGAGAAAGGCAGGCGCAGTGAATTAGGCGAGCCAGTGGGTCTCTTCTTTAAACTCTGACGCCACGATAACCAGTGGAGGATGTTGAAAGTTTCACTGCATGCACAGAAGAACACAAATGGAAATTTTCCTAAATGTCATTCAATAACTACAGACAATAGATAGTTCTTACGAAAACTGAACTGTTAGTAGCAGGAAGATCAGAGGAAACAGAGCTGCCACTCACGCTTTTGCTACGGTGGCTCAGAAGAGCACAGTGATATGAAAAAAATACTTTCTGGAAAAGTGACTTTTCCAGTAGGGATTTGCAGAGTTATAACTTATCGGGTATATTTTTTTTGTGTTAAGTGAAGGGCATAATGCACGACCAATCATATAGGGAACTTTTCTGCTAAAGATTTTTCTACCATCTTTGTGATAATTAACAATCTTTCATTAAAATGCTGTCCCCACCCCGGCCGGAATGAAACTGTGCATGCCTTATATCCTACTCTTAATAATGTTTTTAAGGTCATGAATCTTATCAACTAATATTTCAGAGTGATTCATACCATTTCTAATATGCGGTAGCTGGGCAGAATTTTACAGATAAAAATATTGTCTGAACAGATTCAAAATAATTGCTTTTTTAAATTGCTGATGGGGCTTCTGCCACTCAAGCAGTTAAGCCTGAAAATGTGCTTAAGAGATTAAACAAGGAAAACTGAGCTGGTCTGGTAGCTGGCCCCTTTCCATGTGTCGAAGAGTTGTCAGTACTCCAAACGCAACGAGGTGACTTAGGATTTGCCTTGGTTCATCCTGCACACAAGACGTACAAGGTGCAGAAGTTCCCATGTTCAGTCAGGCTTTGCACAGCTTTCTCATACAGCCACCAAGGCACTGAGGGATTCAGCCAAGGAAAATATGTGTGCCAGGGAGTGATATGGTACTTGGAATAGGAAAACTGCTGCCGGCGGATCCAAATAGGCAGCATGCAGTTTCTGCAGTATTCTCAGGGAGGTTTGCGGGAGGATAGCTGCGTCCCTGGCGGGGCCAGAGCCGTGTTTAGCCACCGTGCATCCAGCAGGAGGGGACCTTTCCTGTCCTTCCTACATGGGAAGTTTCCCAAATAGTTCAAAAATATAATTTCTTAACACAATGGTACTTTTTGAGGGCCCGTGCCCTGTGCTGAGGGCTGAAATGTAGGGCTTGTTTGCTACACAAATAAGTAGTTTTGGATCCACCACCAAACTGTAACTTAATGTATGTGTCTGTGTATATGTACACACACACTCCCCTCCATTGTTCAATATTGTGTATTTGTACAGTTGTATGTATGTTTTTATACATTCATTTATAAAAATAAACAGTGAAGAAGTCTTTGAAGTTTCTCTGTATGCAAAACAAAAAGCAGATGGAAAATTTCTCTCTTTTTTAATATAAATACAGTTGAATCACTGCATATTTAACACTCCTTTCTTCTAAAAGGAAAGCCTGGTTCTCAGCTTCCCTATGTACTTGTGGAGCCAAATGTTCAGGTAATTAGAGGTTTTGGCTGCTCCCACATCAGGTGCCTAAAGACATGTCAAAGCTGTTTAATTTCGATACGCTATATCTAATCTCTCTTATTCCCTTTACAGCATTTTTAGGCACTGCAGTATTAAGACACCTGAAGTCACTAGTCAGTCTTTGGCATCTGGTTAAATGCCCTGATTTCACAAACCTGAAACTCCCAAGCACCTAGGGAATCTGCATAGCACTGGGGAGGAGCTGATCACTTAAACTTCTCTTTTTTCACTCTCACTGTCAAAATCCAGTCTGTTTTAGGCTGACATTTCCAAGGGTGTCTTCCAGAGCTCTCTGCCTCGTCTTCAGGGGATGTCTGTGCTACCTTCTAATGGAAGAGTCAAGGGAGCAGGGACCAAGCAAGTTAATTTAGTGTAAGCCATATCACAAGCCTATTCATCCCACTGCAAAGCTGAGGTCACGTAGGTGAAAAATCGTAGGTGAAAGCTGAGGAACCTGCAGGACAAGGAAGTCCGCATGGGCAGGCCCTGGCAGACCAAGAAGGAAGGCAAGGAAGACACGGTCAAGAGGCCCCAGAGACTGAAAGCCTGACAATAATTAACTCACAGGCTCTCCTTGGAGGATCCCAAATTTATTTTCACAAGATTGTCCTACTTTCTACTCTCAGAAGATTTTTGCTTTGCAGCGCAACTTCATTACATGCCTTTCACCGAGGGGACTCCATCCCTCCCAGGTGCTGACTTCAGGAGGCAGCTGTTCTGTTCTCCTTGCTCTTACACAAGCTAGAGAGACAACACAAAGTCCTTTTTTACGTAACTTTGTCCATTCAAAACCCAAACAATCAAACATTTCTGAGGAAAACGCCAGCCTAGAAGAAATGATGTACCATGCAAAGGGGAAAGGTGAACAAGACAATTATAGGGACAATCTAATGGCTGTGCTAAGAGCAGAGGGTTTGTTCTTCTGAAATTAAGCCTTGAATTTTATTCTCCATTAATAATGCAAAATTTGACTGATAAATAAAACATGATCAGTGGTGTGGAACAGAGATAATAACACAAGAATAAACAGTAATAACTATGCCTTGCTCTTACAAAGCTGGCTTTTTAAATGCTTTGCAAAAGGAGGACTGCTACCTGTGATAATGGTAGTGTGCTGAGCTTTGCGAATAGCTGATTTTTCCTTCTGATCTTGCTGTATCCAATAGCATCTTCAAATTGTACATGGCACGTGTTGTTCCCCTGAACACCAGACAAAAAACCATAAGAAAACAGATCATAAAGATGACACTATAATAACAAAATGAACATGCTTCAGTCCTTGAGACAATTCAACACAAGCTCATCTGTTATGCTGGATAAATCTGAGTTCTTAGGAAAATACATGTGGTAACAAAAATATCAACTTTTATCCTATAAATATTGGATAATACTTGAAACAGATCATCTCTGCCTGGATAGCAAATTTGTTCTAATACCTTTTGTCCCAAAGACAGTACACTGCTGTGTACTGCACTGAATAAAATCTGAAAACTACTAATTCTAGCATGTTTATAGATTATTTTAAATTAGGTCTGAGAGATTTAAAAAACCTTATGAAATTCCATTTAAAAAGAAGACAATCCAACAAATGTTTCACTGGAAGTAATGGATTTTTTAATGATAAGTGAATGTTAGGGAACAGACCATGTTGTTCTCCTCAGTTCACATTGTTTTCCTGTCATATGGCATCCAAAACATTCTAGATACAAAGTGAGACTCAGGAGTACCTTGGAGTGGTCAAAATCACAGGACATCTTGATTAGAAAAGAAGTGAGTGCAAATTATTGGCATAGTGCTACCCTGTTGCTTGTCTCCAGTCCTATCTTTGGCCCTGTCTCCTGGATGGACTTTGGATCCTTGTTGGAACCTTGTGTCCAGCTCTGTCTCTGGCCCTGGATCCATTTCCTCCTGGCTATACTCCTGTGTGGACCCTGGATCTGATTCACCTCTTGCCTGGTCTGGGAATGTTGGTGGACCCATCGAGCTCTGCCCACCATGTTCACACCTTGCAGGACTGCACCTCATCACTGCCCAGGCTGGGGTCACCCTCCTCTCCCAGCTTGTCCTCCCTTAGGAAGCAGCTGTGTCTTGCTTCCCCTGGGCAATGAGCTGTTTTGTCACTTCAGTGTAGCCAGTTCCCTCCTTCCAGCACCTCTAGGAACACGTTATCAGTTATCCCCATCGTTCCCACCACTCCCATTCTTCAGCCTACTCCGGCTTCCATGACAGTTACATGCTTGAAGACACTTTTGGTGTGCTGGGACATGTTTTTCATGTTCCTAACAAGAATATTGGACCTGGACTGAAGGACAGAAAATCAGCAATCTCCCTTCAGAGAATCTGGGTATCTTTTCAGAATCCCATGTGTAGTATTCTGCTGCTGAGTCTTGACAGAGAAATAACTCTTCAGAAAATTTAGGTATGTGCCTTCTTCACATCCTCTAAAAAAGGAAACACTAAATTTGGAAGACAGTTAATTAAAAATCAAAGGGGAATTCCACTTGATTGGATGGGGCTAGCAGGCTGAGGGTATCCAAGGCAAACTGTTCTCCATCAGAGCTAAGCCCTTTCCTATACAACAGCCCTTAAGTAGAGCAGTTCACAAATTACTTCTGAGACCTCATAGTCCCTGGCCCAACAAGCCTTTGCACAGAGAGGGGCCTGAAGCCTTCAGTATCCCAAGATGATGAGCAAGGCCAGCCACTGAGTGCCCGGTGTGCCAGACTTCCCTGGTACTCCTGTGGGAATAGCATCTGTCTCAAGTAGAAGTGAAAAAGCGGAGGCAAAAAGTACCTGGTGAAGCCTTTCAGCAGACCACAGCAGAAAGCAGGTTCCCCAGCACCAAAACAAGCAAAGTTCACACAAGGAAGCTAGCAAGGTTAAGTACCATATTAGACCGCTGTAACAAAGCCAGAAAATGTTGCAGCTTCTTTTCTCTTTCTCTGTTTGAGTGTTGGACAGAGGTGTTGCAGTCACCATAGCCACTTGAGACATGGTGAACTGATTCAACAGCAAACAAGAGGAAGCCCCCCGAGGACACTCTTCTTCTCTTCTTCTTCCCTCACTGTCGTCCTAGCCTTGTGCTAATTCCAATGCCCATCAGATCCGCTCATGAATGGATTTAACTCACTAAAATGGAAAAACACAGTCAGAAAAAAGCTCTAGTTCACAGAAAACCTACATGAGCTCCCATGCTGGCACTGGCAGCATTGCCTAGTTGGGAGAAACTGGGAGAAAGGGAAAGAGGGAGAGAAATGCAGACAGTCACTCGTGTCACCACACCTTCTGTCATCAGCTGTATGGCCCAAGACCATACACATCTGCCAGGCAGCAGGGCCAGCCTATATTGAGCATATACTGCTGTGTAGTGAAACTGTTCATAAAGCCCCAGCAAAAGGTGGGTGCGTAAATCAGGCTATCAGTGCACTTTCCTTGTGGAGTGGAAAGAAGTCTGGTCTGAGCCAAAATCCATAGAAATCCAAGATCTCCTCCAGCTATTACCCCAGGCTTATATTGGAAAGGTTTAAATCTTTCCTGAGTGCGGAAGAGGGGAGAGTGAGCTGAAATGGGGTCCAGCTGAGGACACTTGGCTTCCAGCACAAGGCCTCCATTTCCCCAGTGGAAAGCCTCCCTGAACCTCTTCTGCTCAGCTCTGTTTACCTTGCTGTCCTCTCCACAGGGCTTCCACCCACACAGGACAGGAGGAGAAAGAAAATGGGAGGGATTCTGCCAAAAACTGCAAAGTTGCAAAGCCCAGAGCTGTTCTCAGTTTGAAGAAAATACAGCGTCTCCCAGAAGCAAATTGCAGCCTTGCAGTGTTTGCACGGGTGACCTGGAAAGGTGTGAAGGGCAGCAAACTGGCAGAAGGCATTAGATCTATTTGAACAAGTTTTAGATGCCAGTTTGAATCTGGTTTTAATTATAGACTCTGTGGTTTAGCTGCCATTTTCTCCTTCTTTCAGAGAGACTGACAGTGTTTTGATAACCATTCTTATATGAGCCTGCTGAGCCACCTAAGTGACACACCAAAAAGAGATCAAAGATCTGAGATTTGGGTGCTCTCTGCACCATGCTGAGCCCTGTGGCCTGCTCCTCCCAGCCCGCACCTCTGCTCTGGTAGCCTGCCTTTCCCTTCGGTTGTTCTGCCCTATTTGTCTCCAGATAGGGTCCCAGCTTGGAAATCTCTTCTTGCCTGTTCAAGGATTTATGTGTGGGTCCCACAGCACGCAGATCTGCCAACGCAATTGCTGTTTTCACAGCCATCTTCTGTCTTGACAGTCAATGCCTTTCCCCTCCAAAAATCTTTATCTCTGAGTTGAAAAGAAAAAATCTGTCCATAAAAAGGCAAGCATCTCAGCTCAACTCCCATCTCTGCTGGAGTCAAAGGGAAATTTGCCAATGACTTGAACAACACCAGGAGATAACGCTTTTCCTTTATCTGCGCATTAATAGTCTTCTGCCGCCAATCTCCCCAGCAAGACAGTCTTGCCAGTTCCCACACAGTGCACAAAAACACTGTTACTTACGCCTCTAACACAAGATAGGCCCATCAGAGCTTTTCCGTTGCCTTGGATGGACTTACTGTGTGCTAATACACATGTAATTTGAACATCTGGTTTGGTTTCACACAAAGACAATAGGATTTTGTTTGGGGGAAAAAAAGGAAACCGTAGGAAGCAAGCATCCTTGCACTAGATAGGATGACCAAGGATCACTTCCACCCTAACCTAAGGTGTGCAGCCTAGCACGTGGGCTGTATTGCCGAAGATACCTGCTCTGCCTCAGACCACACAACCAGACACGGGCCTGAGGAACCTGACTCCAACCTCTCACACAGCTATCATTGCACTGGGAGAGGACAAACTCCCGAGGTGCCTGCCTGGGAGAAGGAAACAAGGGGAATGGGGGACAAAATGGCATGAAGAACGCTTTGGCCATCCCCATATTTCAGTTATCCTCACTCATGCTGTACACAAGGGGGTGGTGACAGGAAGAATGAGACGATGAACATATTCCTGTCTGCAGGGCCAAATCTGAAATCTTAGTCCAAGATAAATTCCAGGTAACACGCACTGACTGAAAAGCTGGTTTTAAGACTTTTCTTCATTGTCAGTGCAGAGAGCCAGTGATCCAATCAACAAATATATGTATTTGAAAAAAGTAAACAGGTGGATTACAGACATTTGTTGCCTATTATTTCAAGCTTAAAAGACAAGCAAAATCTTCAGAATATATACATGGTTATTTCAGAAATAACATTAGAATTAAGTAATAAATTATTTATTGGTTATACTACTGGCTGTATATAACACTTCCAAAGCCATGGAAACAGAAATAACCTACCTTACTACTTTAATCATTTCAATATGTAGTGATGTTAGACTTTGACAATCTATAAACACACACACATATACAGGCACCAGGTGTGTTACACACCTGGATGTATATGTGCTATTTATCTCAAACCCTTTCCGGATATAAAAACCAGAGGGGTGAATATCAGAGTCACCAATTATGGAGGATTTCCACATCACATTTACCCCTGGGTCAGAGAAAAATCCCAGGTTTGTGTTGCTTTGCCATGCAGCCAGAGGATCAGTACTACCTCTGTCTTCGCAAAATCTTACATTAACCCAGTTCAGAACATCATTGCCAAACCCATTCTGAAAGCTTAGGACCTTCCTTTTGATACAGGGTTGGTTTGGTCTCAGGTAAATATGATTTGTCAAAGGAGTTGTGCCAGCACGAACCCCCTGGTCTGCAGGTATACCCACACTTATGTGTGGCAGGTAGAGGTGTTACCACTTACTATTAAAATGCTTTACACTGCCTACACGCAGTAAGACCCTGCTCTCAGCTGCTGCAGATTTTGCTAAATGTTAACTAAAGGAGCTAAAATTTCCTATGTGGGTGTTCTCTTTCAGCTGAATTTTGTGATCCTCACCTCAGGGGGGGAAGCAGGAAAAAATATGTTTTTTCACTCATATTTAAAAATTCCAAGGAAATCCTTGCTTGGAAGCTTATATTTGGGGGCAGGAACTTGGCAGTGGCGGTTGGAGGGCAGGAGTTTAACCAAGGACATGCTTCCCACACACCTACTAGATTAAAAAACCCTCCCCATATTTAGCCAAGTTTATGCTTGAAAGATAACCAGCTCCAGAGGCTCATGCTCAGCCTTCAAAGTCTGAGATCCTAGCACGGGTCAAACTGGGTTTGAGGCAGCTTTACCTGACCCCTGTAGCTGCAGCATGGGTCTATACCTGAGCTGAAAGCAAAGCCATTGCCTCTCCCATTCTCTCAGCTGCATTTTAACAAGTAAATTAAACAGCACCGAGGCCTGTAGCACAGTCTATAGTGTTTAATTATTAGCATGCTCCCTGGCACAGTTTTGGCTTGTCCTAGGGAGTACTCTCAGAGACTGTGTCTGGGCAGGGTTCAGAGAGTAGCACTTGCCAAGGGCTGTTCCCAATAGGCAGAAAGGATAAAGCCATCCTGTTATGGGAGGAAGAGAGTTTAGCTGTATGGATGCAAGCCAGGCTATGCCACTTGCTCTTAGTGCCAGAGAATGGGCTCTGGCCCAGTTTAATTACAATGAAGACATATAATCAGTGACTCCTTCTCTGTCAGGCGTTGGCACCGAGGAAGGAGAAAAAATCAAACCGCGGAGAGGGAAGAGCTGAAGCCACTGGAGGGGAAGGGATGGCAGCAGGAGAGGGTAATCTTAGAGTTTGAGTTTGGGGTAGGAAAAAATGGGATTGAGAGGTGGTGCAAGGGAGAATGTAGGAATGGATGGGAAGAGACAAAGAGGTCAGGAAGAAGGATTTGGATGGGGATGGGAATTGTATTACTTCAAGAAAGAGTTTAGTAAGTGAAACAAAATGAGGTTGCTGGTCAAAAATGAAGAGTGATATGAGGGGAGGAAAAAAAGATGAGGAATAGATGAGATAGTGGAAACTGGAAAAGGTTAGCTCAGGAGAATGGGGCAAAAAAGCAATCAGGCCTTTGGGCAAGCAGAGGCTATAAAGCCCTTTGAGAACAAGGAGAGGTTCTGTCCTCCAGCATGCATGGCTCACCTGGTCCTAGGAAAGAGCCCAGGCTTTATCAGCAGATTTCAGCTGTTGCTTACACATTTCTGTATCTTTGTCTTTGTCTTTCACCTGTGTCACATCTCATTCTTACAGATGCAATTTGATCTTCCCATCTCAAGAACCTCATGGTCAGACAGAAGAAATGTTGGAAAGAGTTAAGGTAACTCACACTGTATGTATCCCTGAGGCAAAACATGGAGCAGCAATTTCCATCAATAACTCCCTGCGGAGGTTTGGAAAGGCTCCCTGTTCCCTTAAAGGTATCCTTGAAGAATCATTTTAATTAACCGTTTACCTGCTGTACGTTGCCTGAGGCTTTCAGTAGCTAACGTTGCAGTCACTTTAGCATCATCTTGTCACTAGGTATACGAGCAGTCTAGGCAGGATGCACTTGCAGTCTTTGATTTCTGTCAAGAGAAGTACAAGCCACACTGGGGTAAAAATCCATACTGGGAACCACCTGACCCACCTGAAAATTGAGACACAAGGGGAGACCTCAGACTTCCTTCTCACTGCTACTGCAACATAAATATTTCTTTTTTTCTTTTTTTCTTTTTTTTTTCCTTTATAATTGAATATTTTACTGACCCTGCAAAAAAAAAAAAATCCTCTTACCATGATCACTAACGAACAAAAAAGCAGAAAGCTCCCACTGCTATTGTGCTTGGAATATAATAGTCAAGGTTAGCACATAATAGCTAAACAATATGCATTTGAAAGCCGTCAAGAGAATAGTGCTTTGTTCTAATGAAAAGGATTGAAATGTTTTCTGCTGTCTGCCTTGACACTTCATGTTACAGTACTTGGAATTACTTCAGTCAGGGAAGCTGTCACATCACTCATAAAGTGCCGACAGAGCAGCAGCACTGCAGCGGTAGCACCAAGCCAGTGCAATGCACCCACAAAGAGGGGATCATTTTTATCCTCCTTCCTTGCCAGAACCACATTTGCTTGGGGGCCACCGGAGGAAAGCGGTTTTCTGGTGGGTTGGGTTTTTTTTTTTTTCTTTTTTGATTGCACCTTTGGCACTGTACCAGCATATCCTGTGGGCCAAGACACAGCACAGCAATTTCAGCAGGAGCAGCTCTGGGGTGAGTGTTTGCTGAGTGGGTGCTCATGCACAGCCCTGTCCATTCTGACCCTGCCTGCATGGATGTTGCCAGTCCCAGTTCATTCAAGATATAAACCAAAGGATGGAAATTCTCGTCCTGACCATATCAGGCATGCAGAGGACAAGCAATTCCAGCTACAGGCTATGCCTGGGTTATTATCAGGCAGGTGTCTTAAGATGGGGCTAAATAAGGAACTTTCCTGACTGGGGCAAGCCCAGTTTTGTAGAGGGAGGAGGTGTATGATGAAGCTGGATGAGATGCTGTTGGGTTTTGGAAATACGTAAGCGTAGTCAGGAAGCAATTACCCTTTCAGGTGTAAACCAGTTCCAGAAGGACATTCTGGCTTGTGGAAACAGCTCTGAGCAAAAACTCGCTTGGTTTGGAGGGTAATTAATGAGATCAGTAATTAAAGGCTCTGAAGTCATTCCTCCTGCCCTCCTCCCTCCCTCCTCCAGTGAAGGACAGCCACAGCCATTCTCACGAGATTAATTCATCCACAGTAATGGCATAAAATTGTATAATGCAAAAGCATAAAAGAAAAGCTCTATGAACCAAAAAGAAAAAGAAAAAAAGAGGGCGATGACAAAAAAAACCCCAGTTAACCTGTTCTTCTGGGGTGAGACTCAGTTTCAACTTTGCTAGTGTTTCATTAATGCACAGGTAGAGCTGCAGCCTAGCACTTAGCATCGCCAAGGAACATAAAGTGCATCCTTCTTATCACTAAAAAATTCCCAATTCCTTGTGACAGGAATAGCATCTAAAATTGCAGTCCCTTTTCAGTCAGCTGCCACCAGCACAGACAGCTGCTCCTCATTCTCAAACTGAAGATCAGACCCAGAAGAGGCTCAGGCACAGAAGCAGGAGGAAGGCAGAACTTAGTTACTTAAGCTCAGAGTTGCAGTCCTCAAAATACCCATCCCAATGCTGCCTCTCCTTGGATGTAACCAACATACCCTTTGCCCCTTCTCAAGCAGCTGAAAGAGTCACCCACACACACCAGGAGAGGTTTTGAGCGGTGCTTAATGTGGCTTCAGGTGAAGTCCCCAGATCCCAATCAGGCAGGGCAGTCCTGGGCACACAGAAGTGCTGCTCCAGATATTTAGACAGATATTGACCCCAGACACTCTCAGGGTTAGGCAGCAGCTGATTTACATTACAATTTTGGCCTGCAGGACCTAATTTTACCTCTCTCCTCCTCTGGGTACCCAAATCCTCATCTGGAATGAGCCTCAGCCTAAATACCCACTTCCCAGGAGCAAAGCATCTGTCCTATTTTAATTTTTTACCTGGGAAATATCCACCCTCTCTCCCTATCTAGCCTGGAACTAATCAGCCCCACATGTCTTTGCTATGCAGTAGTAATTACCCTCAACCTCAAGGCAGGGTTTTCACGCCTGAGCCAAGTATAAGTCAACAGAAAAATCTTCACGTCTACCAACAACAGACTTGTTCACTACTGGCTAGTGGGCAATTGCTCCAGGGAAATCCTGGTCGCCAAAAGAGAAACACAGTTACACAGTCATTAAATGGTTCCTTACTCTGTTTCAGCCTGACTCTTTCATGTGCTTCCATCTGACCCACTGGATATCCCCCAACCATCTGAATGCTATTTCCAGTACCTCCCTGTGTTGACTTTAGGTGTTTTCCCACCAAACAACCCAGTACTGATATCCTGAAGAGTTGACAGGGAGGTCTGTCAGGGGGCAATTACTTAACTTCCGTCTCCTAAATGGAGCAGCCTTCAGGACCATGCAGCCTGTGACAACAGGAGGAAAAAATCCAGGGTGTGCTCTGTTTCGAGCAGCTCTTAGAAATGCAGAGTTAAGAGTTAAGAACCAAGTTCTCCTTCACTTGACCAAGAAAATAAAACCTTACACCTCAGCTTGAGGAAAGAATGATTTTTTTTTCTTTTTTGATGCAGAGGACAAAGTTGGTGTTAGTAACAAAAATGTGTTCATGGTAATATTTTAAATGATGTTTCTTTAATTTAGAGGAATTAAGATGGTTAATTAAGGGTAATATTCATAGTTCCACAGTATATCAGGCAAAAAATGATTTTTGCAGGTAATTAAGAACTGAATCTTTCTGATAACCACACAAGTGTATTGCAAGCATATATTCCAATGCAATGCATATCATTCCTATTTTTAACTAGGTAAGACATGACAATGAAGGAAGGGATAGTCTTTAAAAAGTAGTACAAAGTACATTGCTCTTCATCCTTCACTAGGAGGAGGCTTGCTCTGTGACAAATGCCAACATATTCCAATTTCTTTGCATTCAAAACCAGAACAAGGAGTTAACTTGCACATGTTTCTGAGAACAGGAATTCTGGAACATTTAGACTCAGGAATCTCAATATTTTGCTATCAAAAATAACTATTAAATTAGTTACTAAATACAGTAACAATATCAAATAAAAATGAAAATTGTGAAAAACCAGTTCTGACACAAGGAAAATACTATCAGAAAAGTAAACAGATTTTTTTTTATGCTGTCACTTTTTTTTTAAGGTGTCACAGTTCACATGCAACAGCTGGATTTTGATGATGTTGCCATTTTCTTGATCACATAGTATTTTAGAGGACACTGCTCACCAGGTCCGAGGCTCAGGGTCCTATCTCTGCTTTTCTATGGACTGCTTATATCAACTCAGGCAAATCATTTAGCATTTCTAAACCTTGCTTTTGATCTCAGTAGTCAGGGTAATATTTATTTCTCCTGTTCTTGCCTTGTTTGGTTAGCTTGCATGCTCTTTGAAGAAAGACCTGCCTTTTCCTCATTTAAATAGCACCTCCCAAGAGGGCAAAGAGGAATAGCTTCATCTTGGTTGTATGTACAAATAATGAATGACGTTCTCCAGAATGTGCTTGCAGTCACCTTCAGTTCTTTGCTGATGCGATCTTGCGCTGTGGAAGTAACTTCATCCTTTGTGAAGCTGTGCACCTCACTCTCCCAACCCAATCTTTTCCCTGCTTCAATAAAGCAGTTTTGACAAATGGGATCTTACTGGCAAAACTAGCAGTAGCAAAATGAAAAATAATGAGGCTAGGAAGCAGCAAGAAGCACAGGAACTACAGTCTGAATGGAGGCAGAGTGCTGCATGACAAGGGCAGAGGGAAGTCATGGCTGTTTTAGGTATTACCCTTGAGCTGCCAGCATTGTCGAGTAGCCATTAAGCAAGATGAGCAAGGACCTACAGCTGGTCTGTAGGGATGGCCAGATGCACGGACAATGCTCCTGCTTTTAACTGTCCAGGATAGCAATTGCGAAAGTGGGACACCACTTCATCACACCTTCTTCCAGGCCAAATAAAACCAACTGAAATCCATAATAACACTCCTGTTGCCTTTGGATCGAGCATGTGGGAGAGTGGTGCAGCTCTCACCAAGGCAGCCGACAGCTGTAACCACTACAGGCTTCAAAAGAGTTGCACCTCAGTGGCTCAGTTTTCGACCTTAGCTCCTTACTTTAACAGAAAGATTAGTTAAACTTGGCTTCTTGAGGGCAGGGGAGCAGCAAGAAAGAGAAAGATCTCCACCGCGCCTCAGAGTCACAGCAGGGCAACAGAGAAAGTCATGAGCTGTCCTTCACCAGCTCTCCCTCCAAAAAGTATCATCTTTTTGGAGAGAAAATGCCATAGCTCAAGCAGAAGAAGTCATCACCATTTATGTCCCCAAAACATGAAGATCACTGTTTCAGCAGAGGGCCAAGTCTCAGGGGTGGGGTTGGATGGGGAAATACGTATTACAAAGTTAAGGGCAGTGGGATGCAGGATGCTCCTTCCCATGAACCATGGGTTTGTCTGAAGATCCTGGGTCTACCTTCGCAGACCAAACTGGCTGTCTCTCAGAACAGCCTCCTGAGCCAGAGCAGGCTGAGATGGCATCCAAATCCACAGCTTGTTGAAGGACTCACAGGTATCCCCCAGGGGACTCAACTGGTCAGGGCCAAAAATAACAATTGTTGCAGGAGCTTGCTTCACTGTGACTGACCAAAGAGGACTTTTCCATCTCAAGTGAGGGCCAAGTGTTGCAGTGAGACATTTTCTGATCACAGCTTACAGAAAGCAGAGACACTAAGTGCAGGTGAGCCTCCGGTATCCAAACCAGGACTATACTTAAAAACTGAGCCCAATGTTATTCAAAATTGAGCTAAAGATCTAAACTCCTTCAACAATTTTGTGACCTGTCCAGTTCCAGGAAAAAATATCCTGAAGTATTTGACATTGCAGGTAGCAGGCCTAGGCAATGGCTAAAACACTCTCCAAACCTTTCCAAGACTTGGAGAAGTTTACGTCTGCTATTGGCCAACCACTTGGCACCTGCTTTCATGGTTTAATGATCTGGATGCTACCATAAATCATTCCACAAGATTTATGAAACAACATAGCACTGTATATTTTGGAAAGCAAAGAGTAAGGAACTGAATCACTCCCACCCAAAATCACTGAGTACCCAACCACTGACCCACACAACAGCTCTAATTGCGGGCAGCTCCTTTCTCCCGGTTATCAGTGAACCAACCTTTTCACCAGACAGCCCGCTAGTTACTAAGAGACAACTCAAAAAGAAAAGTGTAAGCTTGTTTGCCAATCAAATTGGCCTCATCAGAAAAAAATCTTACCACTTCATGAAGTACTGCCAGCAAATGTCATTACGCTGTTAGACTGCTAGAAGAGCAAAGGAACTGCCATATGGGGTCAGTCAAAGGCCCGTCCCAGCTGATACCCTGGTTTCGGCAGTGAGCAGGGGAGGTGGTAAGAAGGAGCCATGCAGAGGGTGAGCATCCCTGGGCATGTGCTCCCAGCCTTGGCAGTGTTTGGTTCATTCCCAAGAGGGAAGTTGCATCCAGACTATCAGGTTTAATAATTGCCAATGGGACAGTCAAAAATCATTTTAACTTTCAAGCGTAACAAATTGCCCAACAGTTATGGAGTCCAACTCCCCACCCCCTTTTAACATTAACCAGTGTAAATTCATACACTTTAACAGAGGTGCTTTTGTGCTGGGTTCTGTTTAAGCTGGCATGGCTTAATTCACCAGCCCCTCAATCAACAGCCCTTGAAACTTGTCCCTCCCTCCTGACCCCCTTCACCCTTTTGTAGACAGCATCAGAGATTTTCTAACATGGCCTTCCTGAAAGCTCTCTATCAAACTTGTCCTGTTCCTTTTCTTCACTCCGCTCAACTTTGCTTTCCTGTAGATATGCGCACACTAACTTTAAGAGCCCGGAGGAGGGCTTGCAAGAATAACATGGAGGCAAACTAAGCCAAAAAAAGTGTTGTGTTGTGAGGTTTTTTTGATTATTCAAATGCTCATGAATTGTCAGAAAACTGGGCAGGTAATACCTTTTCTAAACAGAGTCTTTAATTTGGAAAAAATACTAAAAGCTCAGCATTTCACGCCTCCACTGAGATATGCCTCTGGCTACCCTTTTATTTTTCATGCCGTGTTTTCTGAAACGTTACATTCAAGAGAATATATTGCCTTCAAATCATGTACACATGCATGTTTATTAAGTCATTACCATAGCCTTAAGTCCATAAAATCACTGTGGACTGCAATACCACATGTGCATCCAGCAATTAGATGAATAAATTAACCCTGAAAATTTTCTGCTTGGGGTGGAAGGGAACAAGCTGTACTGTGAACATTGAAATAACACTCCAGAATAGAGAAATCATTTTGTATTTAAAAGACTGCTACCTGGCTAGCGCTCAGAAAAGACCAAAAAAAAAAAAAAAAAAAGAAAAAAATCACCTAATCATGCTGATGATTGCCAATAGCTTTAAATTTCTGAAGTAAAAGGAAGAAAAAAATAGTAGAAAACAAGGATCTGGCAGAGCACGCAGTTCCAAAGTGCATTACTCCGTCAGTGTCATTTTCTATGCGGCAGTGTTCTTTCAATTATTTCTTCCCCTCTCTTCCTCTCTGCAAAGAAAATTGGCAGAAAAAGTTGCCTGCAGGATCAGAGAGGGGTGTTTTTATCAACCTACAACTAGATTAAAAAAAATCCTTTATCTGAAATGGAGCAGAGGACTGGCCTAAATTAAATCCCATCTCCCTTTGCTTCTAGGGTGTGAAGGAGTATCACACAAAGGGCATTTTGCTTAGTTTGTATTATTTTTTAATTTCTCTTGGTTTTAGTTTACACTTGCACAAGTTACCCATACAAAAAGGAACAAGGGAGGGAGCAGAGAGCTACACAGTAAATGTCCAAAAGACAATGCCAGATAAGGGATGTTACCTGAAACATTGGTCAGTCCATCACCTGAGGACACGGGAGTAGGTCAAGCCCAAAGCTCTGAAGGGCAACTCCTAGCCAACACATCATTAGCCTGGACATCGGCTTTCTACGCTTGCTGTAGTGCCCTCTTTATCTCCACAAAGACTATTCACATGGCAGAGCATTTGCAGAACCTGGGTTTGCATGAATTTTTAATGGTATTAATAATCACTGTTTGTAGTGTTGCACTGCAGTGTGACTACCAGAGAGCCTTTCTGTAACTGGGTCACCAGAAATGCCCTCTGTCACCATGCCCATCGCATTGCTGACATAATCACCAGGTGTTAACCGTACCCACACACATGCACTTGCTTAATTATGCCCATTTGATGCAAGCCTCTTTTATCTGCACAGCCCTGAAGCCCAGGGCTGTTGATGTTGCAACACAGATACAGTTGGATAAAGATGGGGAAGAGGACAGTAAACAAAGTCGGGAAAGAGAGGCAGGAAAAAGCAGGACCTGAGGAGGGGGCACCACTGCCTAACTTGTTACTCTCCCATGATTGAACCACTTGGCTTATACAGGAAGGGTTAGAAACATTTGGGTCTCTTTGCTTTCAAGCCCCTAAAGGACACCACCACCAAAAATAAGGTTGGGTGAAGAATCAGCAGACATCCTGTTCAGGATATTTTTGGGTAGTTGTTCCAATTTCTGCGCTGCTGGCTTCTCTGGCTCCATCTCATGTCACAGTGTACAGGAGCAAACAGCTATTAACTTGGCTCAGCAGTGATTACTGTGCACAGTGGCCTGGGCAGAGATTTTTCATTTCATTTTCATACATCATTTACAGCTTGCTGCAGCCATTCCAGAAAGTCAGCACCGATCTCCTTAAGTTAACATGGAACAAACAGGAAAGGAGATAGAATTCTTCTGTTGTTATTTAAAAGTCTTGTCATGTCTGGGCACATTTGGTGCTACCACTGATTTCATTTTCAATATACTTCACTGATATAACGAAGTCATTTCCTTGAGAATACACAGGGGAGGCCTGGACAGCATTAATGTAGAAAAAACCAAACATAACCAATTTGCTTGTAACAAACCTATTTTCCGTATAGCCCTTTGCTTGTTGCTGGGTATTTTTTCCTCACATTTTGTCTTAATGTGATGGGCCGGATTCTGATTTTCAGCATTGCTGTAAACCCCCCAAGGAGCAAACGGAATTTCTTCAGATTTATAAGTGTAACACAGATGACGATAAGGCCCTGAAGCTTGTCTCAAAATAGCTTATACAACTCCTCCTGTTTATTCCTCAATTGGGACTGCTAAAAAATAGTGATAAGTGCTCCAGAAATGTCCAAGAGTCCTTCTGCACCCAAGTTCAGACAACCATTATGTCTGTGTCCTTTAATCATTTATCCTCTCTGCTTCAGTTACACACTCTATGAAGTAAAGTATAATAGTAACTCCTTTGCAGCCTCCAATGACTATAAGGAGGATTAATTAGTTGATGTTTGCGCAGTACAGAGGCCAGGCTCTGTGCTGATTTATGCTTGATGCATGTCAGCTGGGGTGGATTAAGGTGGGAGACAACACAGATTTGAGCCTCTTGCAAAGATCACACAGGGGCCAATGGTACTAATTTGCCCTTTGTTTAATTTTTTTCTCTCTTTATGATGGCTTCACAGAGCTGACAAGGCTTCATACCTATCTACGAAGCTCTGCATCTCTGCAGATGGGTGTGGGGACCCAGCCTGGCAGTGCTCTTTAGGGAACATCTGAGGTTGTAGAGAGGAAGTAACAACAAGCAACTCTCCAGAGCAAGGAGTGGTGGCACAGAGCTCTGACTCCATGAACAAGGGGATAAGCAGACTTTGCTTTAAAACAATGTCAGGTAGTGTAGAAACAGTTATTTAAGGAAGAAACTGTTTCCTTGGTTCTTCTAGATCTCTGCTTTGCACAGGTGAAGAAGCGATGGTGTATACCCTTAGAGTAAGGCAAAATAAGCAAAAACAAGTCTAATTTGCTTTCCAGTTTGAAAAGTCTTCTAGGCAGTGATTGCATTTCACTGCAGAAGAGCATATGGCACTATTACTTGATCCTCTTACCAAGGGCAACGTTAATGACTTTCCCCTAACCTGACAGTATACACTGTTGAATGGTTAAAAGGACGTTCCAGTAAACAAAATGCTCAAAAGCCAGAGTCTGTACTGTTATCCTTCTCCCCTTTGCCCTTTGAAGCCAAGCCAGGAACATCTCATGTATTATATGAAAGGAATGCCATAGTGAGAGCACAGTGACAGTTGCACTGATACCAGCTGCAGCAGTGAGCACCAGTGTGCAGAGCAGAGCTGCTGCTGAGCTTGATTTAGTGCCTGCCTATTCCAGGAATCATGAGAAAAGGCAAGAATACAGTACTATTCCCCCATGCAAACTCGGTCCCTGTGTAATTTTTCCAGGAGGTGCATCCCATAGTTTTCCCACAATAGTCCAGGAATGGTATTTGAATGAGCTTTCATGTGAAACAGGCCAGATTAATTCCTGTGACTGAACAGGGAGCCTTGACGTCTAATTCAGTCATCTATGTTAGATGCCCAAAACCAGAGAGAGTAAACAGCCCTTGTCAAATAATTGTTCTGCTGAAATCAGCCTGACTTACAGTACCAAATAATACTCCTGATCAACAAAGATAAATGTGTCAGGTCCAAAAATCCTGGCAGTTACTAAACTTCAGAATGTATAAAGCAATGACACATCAAAGAAAAGAGGGGAATAGAAAGAAAAAACCCTTTGTATTTAAGACTACCACAGCTTACATAGCACCTTTTGTCAGGACCAGCTCTCAGGATATCTGCTTATGCGAGAAACTTGCAAGGCAGAAGAGGAGTTGAAGTTAATAGGTAACTGATTTCAATGAAGCTAAATTCCTCTCTCCCTGTGTGCTTAGTGGAATACCACATTTGTTCAGTCCCTCATACTTGGTCCTACTGCCCTCTGCTACATGAAGAATTACTGCATTCCCAGATACAATTTTCTCATTTTGTTGCCTCAGTCATGGGCCCATAAAAACAGTTTCAATGGATAGAATTGTTAATTGCAGGAATAGGGAAATAGATCTGCCATCAATGTTAATATTCTTTGATAAGTAGCTGTCTAGAAATCACTTCAAAGTAACGGAAAGACATTGAAGCAATTTCCATCGAGAACAGTGCTTGATAGACAGACATATGAGCAGGTAAATAGAACCCTAAGTTAGCGGGATGGCACATACATATTTATATATAAATGCCGGCTGATGCAAAAGGGCTCTTTCAACCGATACAGAGAGATGCAAAATATTTTGGTGAGTCACTCTATTAACCAGGCTCAGAAGCCACTAAATGAGACAGGAACCGGTAGGCTACATGAAGGCAGCAAGCTCCTGGTGACCCTCTCACAGAAAAAAATTGAAGGACTATTTCCTGAGATTGAAAGTACAAATGAAAGGACAAATAGCTATGCCTAAGAGTCAGAAAAAGGGTGAGACAGCCCCAGAAAGGTAATTTGAAATGCTGAAGAAGACATGAAGAATTCCAGTCCTAGCTTTGAGGAGATGCTGAAACAATCAGTCATAGACTGGCATACGGTGAAGGTGAAGAAGATTAAAAGCTTTTAAAAAAGAATGTGTTAATAAAAAATAGGAACTCTGGGTGGTGAAGGAGTAGGAAGGAATTTAAAAATATTTATTAAATGTATCTGTGAATTAAAAAAATTATCGACTTTTGATGAGCTTTAATTGAAGATGCTCCAAAAGCAGACTAATGTAGGCACAATGATCAAAGTTTATTAGGAACAAAAACTCTAAAAACAAATCCTCAGGAAGAAGGAAGCTTGGAAAATATCCAGAGGGGATTATCTCATGAGAGACATAGTAGGAACACTGCTTCTTTATATTCGTCTTCTTATTAAACCCGTAGTAAACTGGTGTTTTTCAAAGCAACCACAAAAAATCGATCATCAGAATGATGTGCATATGACCAGTCTGGAAGCATCCAAGTGGGAGTTCACCAGTATGATCCATGCAGTTTTAAAAAAGGATCATTCATAGCAGCATTACAGTAATGTCTAGGGGCCAAGCTATGATCTCTTTGTTCTAGGCTCTGAACAAACAGTGCAAAGAGTTTGCCCGAGGAACTAATGACCTTAACAGACAAGACAAAAGGTTGGAGAAGGAAACAATCCAGGAAAGACAGACTCCTCTCCCCACATGTGCCAAGACAAATCTATGTCTTTCTATAAGCTAGGGCCAACTACCAAAATTGGGGTAAAGGATCCCAGTCCTTTGAACACACACCTATTGCTCAACCAATTCCAAAGTACGTATGACAACTGCACACTGACAGTTACCTTCGGTTTGGGGGGTCAAAAGTCAAAACTTAGACCTCCTAGGAAGCTACAGGATTTAAAAAACTTGTGCTTTTTACTGTAAGGAGGCTGAATGCAGCATATGTGAAAGATTAAAGGAATATCAGGCAGCTGTTAGAGGTTTGCATGTTATGAACTCAGCTTTGGCAGCATCTTCTGCGAACAGAGAGGTAGACAAAACAGGATAAAAGTTGGTAGCAGAGTCCAGTGGTCTCAGTGGACTCACAGGATTTCTGCCACTAAGAACACCGTTGCACAGCTATGCCATACATGAGGCCATTAACTTGGTCATATTTATTAGCCAATCACATTTTCTTAATTGTTTGAACTCACCTACCTTTATTCCTTAGATGACCCCGAGCAGAACTCTGTGCTTCCCTGGCATTTCACTCTGTGAGGTGCTGCCTACCAGAGCATGGAGAAAGCACTGAGACCATTGCCAACCGGAAAGGTGGAAATTAAGCAGAAATGGCAAGTACATACTGTGCAGAACTGAGTATTACCCAGGCCTGTACAAATATCCAAAGAGAGGAAAATCAAATACAAATTGCTATTAATCTTTCTCTGTTATCCCTGCCCATGAACTGGGAATGATTTTGGAGGCATTATAATCTGCAGTATACTGAAGGCCTTTGCTCATCACTGGACGTGGGGTTATAGAAGCAGCCCTACAAACTAGAAGTCCATCTTGTCCCAAACAATGGCCAAAGGCAGATGTCCAGGGCAGAAAATAAGAGAGAAAGCCTGCAGTGATATTTCCTCAGAATAAACACCTTGCCTACATAGGCTTTCTGAGTCAGAGGTGCTGTCAGTAGGCTTCACTAGATTTTTTCCTTCAATTAATCTCTCTAGGGGTGGCTTGTTTGTTTGTTTTGAACCTTATAAACAGGCAC
Source organism: Fregata magnificens (assembly GCA_013389945.1). Lineage (NCBI taxonomy): Eukaryota > Metazoa > Chordata > Aves > Suliformes > Fregatidae > Fregata > Fregata magnificens. The sequence continues at coordinate 35,171 of WAAD01026581.1, read as the reverse complement.
AGCAACCTGTGGTAAGAAGGAGTTTCACAGAACTACATACCATGTGAAGAAACATTTCCTTCTGCCTCTTTTTAATCAACCATCTGCCGGTTTCTCCTTATACCCCCTTTTATTCCCTTATGTGGGGGAGGCCAGTGAACAATCCTTCCTTATTTACCGTTTTTATGACATCCCGTCTGTCAGTACAGATACCTTCAATTATCTCATCTCCAGCTTGAAGACTGTCATTCCAGTCAGTTGTTCCTCAGACAGAAGCTCTTCCATATTACATTCTTGCTGCCCATCTCTGAACCTTTTCCATTTATGCTGTATTCTTTATGAGGTGGGATGTACCAGCAATGCATACAACATTAAAGAATTACAAAGTGACATAAAATGCTCCCTGTTGTGTTCTCTGTTCCTCTCTAGATTTTTTAACATTTGATTTGCTTCTTTATCAATATCACAGATGATGCACCATGTCATTAAGGAATGAAATTTGAGGGAAATAAATACAGTTTCACAGAGACAGAAGCTACTACTGGCAGCATGGCCCAGACAGTCTTAGATGTAATTGCCAACAAATTAATTCACCAAAGAGTGCTGAACCACTGATGCTATTTTAGGCTTCATTTTGGTAAATAGCAAGCACATTACAGAAGAAGCGATCAAAGAAAATAACCTTTGACTGAGCGATCACAAGTTGATTCAGTTTAAATTAAATGGAAAAGTAAACAAAAATAGGTCTGTAATTAAGGTTCTACATTTCAAATGGGCAAAATCTGAGAAATTAAGGGAACTAATTAGTGAACTCAGCTGGACTAAAGAACTGAAAGCATGAATGTGGGAAAGGCCTGAGATTCCTTTCAGCCTAAAGTATAGAAACTACCTCCAGCACATGTCCCAAGCCAGGGAAAAACAAAGCCCGTAAAAATTACGCTAAAAGTGTAAGTGAATGGGTAAACCACCTCAACAAAGGATAATAGCAATCAACCAAGGGCCCACAAAGAATGGAAAAAAGACAACAGTACTTTAGAGGTCAAGAAGCTTCAGATTAAAATGAGAAATGCTAAAACTCAAGCAGAGTGAGACCTTGCAAATGATACAGAAGTAAATAGAAATGGGCTTTTCAGCTCTATGAATAAAATAAACAGCAGGGAAAGGAGTGGAACAAATAGACAAGAACTTAAGACTTGATGGTTCCAGCCCCAAAATTAGGCAGATACTTTACACTGATTTTTTAGCAAAGATAATAGTGATAAAGAATGGTAGGATGGCTGACGATAAAAGGATGGCAAGGACCACATCTGAGAGAGAAGCTAAGCTCAAACAGCCTAACGCCTTCAAGAGCACCTCCGTCCTCTGGGGCTGCAGCTACCAATGTGAGCCAGCACACCAAAACAGAGAGTTGGTAGGCGGGAGAGTCCAGAGAAAAGGGAGAGAAAAGGAAAGGGAATGGGAGATGAAAGGAATGAGGTGAGCTAGGACAGGAGGTTAAGATGAACTTGGGTGTGAAGTGCTGTTGAATTGTCCCCAGGAACACCAGAGGCAGTGAAGACCCCACTGGGATGATGGGCTTTTTCACCCCCAATACTTGTACTTTTCTTCTCCGAGAACAGGCGGTCTGCTCCAAAAGCTATCTTCTCTTCATTCCTTGATATGGGAGAGCTGCAAGTTTGAAAAATTTTCAAAATACTCTTGAGAGGCGGCAAGAGTGGGCTAATGAGAGTGTTCTCCTGTAAAAACACTGGCTATAGGTTAGTCTTCAGAAAGGCTTGGAATAAATGGGATGACCTTTTTGTTTGGGAGAGCTTAAAATATGAGTCACCCCACAGGGAAAATTCAACAGAAAAGCCTTTGGGCAATTTCTCACTGCTGAATGTTTATGCTAATACCATTCTAAATTAGAGCAAAATTAAGTAATTTTTTTTCTGCATGGGGAGGGCACATCAGGTGGGGGGTCTAGTCTACCAGAACTACCAAGTGAGACAACTCAATTATTTAGCTATCAGCTGGGAAACACATCACTCTCATTTGGCAGGGCATGCAAGGCTTACAAAACATTAAGCAGGTATCCACTGGAGAAGAAAATAGTGATACTTTTAAAATACACTGTAATTTCAAGGGTGGTTAATAAGTGAATAAATAAAACAGTTATCAATAGGAGTAGGTACATTTTTTGTATCTGTAGGACTCCATTAAAAGAGCCACACAGCCCCTTCATCATATTGAATTCATGCTAAAATATCTTCCTGACCCCAGCTGCGCTCTGTAGCCTTCCACAGTGCACCATAGTCTTCAAATAGCCTCCCAATGAAGGGCTTCCTTGCCTTTCCTTGCTGTATTCAGGACCTGCACGTGCAACATCTGTCCTACCAAATGACCCAGTCATGGAGTCCAAGCCCTGCTCAGCGTCTGCTCTGGAAGATCTGCTGAAATCAGCAGCAGCTCAAAGTCCAAAGTCCTTTGAAAATTCTAGTCTCAGTCACATTGCAGAGCATCAGCCATAGGGTTGCCATATTTCTGTCCCAGGTTTTCAGGAAGCATCAGATATGCTATGCCTACGTTTCACAGATGGTCTGTGCTTGGAAACACATGGCATTTATTGTGCATATACAGACCATCTGTCCAGTGTACACCAAAGGCCCGTGGCTCCTGGAAATGCTGGACACACGACTTGTGCTCTGTAGCTTATCTGGGCACATGCAGAAAATGTATCTGAAATTTTTACTCTGCCTGAGCAGTCAGAGCCTCTGAAATCCCAGACAGAGGTAATGAATTGCTTAACGTAAAATTCTGTAGGGGAAGAAAACGTATGTCCACAATGCAGAGTAGCTCAAAACGTGCACTTTCCCAGGATAAGAAGGATCTTACCAATGCTGCCTGCTCTGTTGTGAGCAGAGCAACAGTTAAAGTATCCCACTGGAAGGGAACCAGACTTCTCCAGTCCTCAAGAAAGGGCCTGAACCCTCTAAAGAAACAGTCAGCAGAAGAGATCTCAGTCTCAACAGCTAGAAAGGCTGGGGGTTTTTGGTAAACTGTTTTCATGGGAACAACTTGGCAGCTCCAGAGAAGTGCCTTGGGATTTCAGGAACACTGTTCCTTCCCAGCCATACTCACTCCCACAGAAGACAACTGAGGTGGCTGTCACACGTGTCCCGGGGTCGATCTTCTCTGCATAAAGGGGTATAGAAGATCGGACAGTTTCCCTTATGGTCAAATTCCCCGGTAACCTCTTCCCACAGCTCTTTTCATAAACACGTTGCAAAGTACACGCTGGCTGAGGGATGTGTGGTCAGAGCATGGTCTCCACTGACCAGTCAGCCTCACAAAAGCTTTTAAAGCTCAGAAGGCGGCACACCTTCTCTGGGGTCACTCTAAGTCAGTGTGCTCCAACCTTTTGGGATGATGGCAGATCCCTAAAATTTTTCCAGCAGTGATGCTCTCATTTATACAGAAATGTAAGTCTATTCTTCCTTACTGTCTAGGCAATCTCGAATGCATGAATACCACATCCAGCCGAAAGGCATTGCTGGACCTATTATGAAGGCAGAAAGTTGCACAGAATCTGCTTCAGCACTGGGGAGATGCACACACCCCTCAGGAGTCACATATACACATACAAATTACTCCCCCGGGAAGCAAGCAGGACACCCACATGTTATTGTAACATATCCCCTATCAGAAAGGAAGTTATATAGAGATGATCAGTATATTTGATACCTGGATATCTCAGGCAGTCCTGCCCTGAGGTTCTTCTCTGAATCATCTGATCACATATCACCTCAGCTGTAGTTCGGTGGGTGGAGAGGAAGAGTGATGATAGCATATGTCTTCTCCAAAGGTTACACCTGCCAGACGGAAAGGCCTCCTGAAGATGCAGTAGCAGCTAGAGGTTACTCAGCTGCTCACCACCTCTCACTTTCCCTTCTCCACATAAAGGGCAGCCAAGCAATTACCAAAGGAAAGGAATGAACAGCCTACGCCTGCACACGTGAGGATCCTGTTGCAGGAGCATAAATCCTGAGTCAGTGGCATTAAAACACAGCCTGAAAAACAACAGCTTTGACAAAGCTTGCTTTATTAGTACTGTTTAATCACAGAAAGGTCCCTGGATGCTGACCAGACCGGGAATACTGTGTGCTGCCACTACTAGCTAAATCACACCTTGGACCTGCAGTCAGAGACACCCCCATGATCCTGATGTGCCCAGCAGGAGACAGCCATGCATGCCTTCAGGGGACACCCCGTCACCCTGCTCAGACACCCTTTGGGCCAGAGAGGAGGTGGAAAGCAGCCCTGGACGGAGGACACTGGAGTGAGGAGTCCTGTTGCAAAGTGTATGACAAGGCAGCACGGCAGCCATCCTGGGGGAAGGCACCAAGGGAAGGGCGTCATGCCCCGATGGCTGTGCTCACCCATGCCAGCAGACTGAGGGGTCTCTGGACAGTTGGTGCAAGCCAGAAAAGCCACCAGATCTTGTGAAATCATAAGGGAAAGAGGAGTCAGCTCAACTCAACCAGAAGCGCTGCAGTGAGGTATCACGGTGCAGCCTGCGGTCTCAGCCAACATCATCCTGAGGAGGTGGAAAGGGAGGGTGGCGGCATCGCCTGCTCGCCAGCTGGGAGGGTGAGCAAAGCCGCAAAGGTAAGACTGAGAGAGGGGAAATGACTCAGGGGCTCGAAGCGTCAAATGGGAAGCATAAATAACAACGAACACGCAGATGCTCAGAGCTGGGCAGCCACAGGAGATAGCCAGATTAGAAAAGCCAAATAAATGTGTGTGGGAGTGGATATGAGATCAGAGAAGCAGGGTCAGGCAAGTTCAAAAACAAGCTCTGAAAGTCCTTAGAATACTATTGAGCTTGATCGGGAGGAAAGGAAGCCTTTGAAATTGGTGAAGGGACAGGGTGATATAATACCATAGCCTGACTGCAGAGAATAGCATGGCTTTGGCATAATGAAAATCTCAGTGCACTATTCTTCTCTCGCTTAGCCTCATTTAAATCATGAATAATGACATGGCAAACTACAACAGGTTAAAGCCAGTGGGAGGGAGAGAAGAATCACATACCTTTTGTTTAGAGAGAGGCCCACAGAAAAAAAATTGCAATAGAAGGAGATTTACAGCAGTCAAGAGGAAAACGATCGTGGATGGCATGAATAGGCGTTACACCGGCAGAGCTGCGACAGTGTAAGGTTTGGAGGAGGAAGCAGAGGAGACTGCAGGTGTGGAAAGGTGAAGGCTAAGCAAAAATTAGGGACAAGAAAAATTCAGTGTAGTTTCAGTTAGAGAGAAAGCTTTGGCATGTGTTCCAAATCACAAAACTTCCTTTTCTAACTAGAAATGTGAACAAAGGACTGGTTGTGCTAGCATACAGGGGTTCATATCAGTCTCTTCAGAGGACTTGGTAATGGTGGCCAGTGCTTCTGCCACCTCCTTTTCTAGTGGCTGAACTACATTAAAAGGACAGCTAAAAATACACACAGAACCACCCATTGCTTTGCCATGAAATCTGGTCACCACATGACAGTAATGCAGCTATGGATGGCGCAGGGCATGCTGAGTAGGAGAGGTGTGGGGACCCTATCGCTGGCTTTAAAATGTTGTCCCCACACAAGAAAAAAATTATAAATTGAGAGACCGTGCTTTGAATGTGACTTGCTCCCAAGTCACCAGCTAGACACCCTGTTTTGCAGCCACACTATTACCAGAGAGCTCCAGACACTTCGGTGCCCATGATAGTGCATGTATGTTAAACCGGAGGTAGGCTGCAACTCAGTTTATCAAGCAAAGAAAGGTCTCTAGAGATATTGTCATTTTAGATGGAGTTTGCAGGGCAAGAGGTTACATGAAATGCCTTTCAAGGCAGCTAACAATTGCTTTGTTTGTCACAAGAAAAAGAAAAAATGAGTTTGGGACCCCATAAAAGAATAGTTTGGGGGTCATAATTTTGTGTTGACAACCTTCTGATGTAAAAGCAGAATTTCTAATGAAGAATGAACATAAAAAATCCTTGGGGATTGTAAGCGAATCTCAGTACTTTAAACTGGCCTTGATAGGTAGTCTTGCTGCGTGTTGTATAATGCATATATATACATCCTGCTACCAGCATCCTATCGAACTGAAATGGCAAACACTGCCTAGCCACGGTGTTTCCACAAGAGAGGCAGGCTTCTATTTATTTCACATTTGGGAAAAAATGACATTGATATCAAGCAAGAGATTAGCGTGTGTTCCTGGAGAGGAAGAATAGCAGTGGTGGAAAATATCCCCTATTCCCAGATGATAGGGATGAGTATATCTAATTAAAAAATAATCTTTTATTGTCTGCCAACTCAATCTAAGTTTCAATATACAGACCAGCAATTACAGGAAGTAGATAATCAGTTATGCGTTTAAAAGTCTTTCTGCTGAATTATGTGTCCTTAATTACATGTACATTCTTAAAATAAAAATTGGATTTCTTGGAAGTGAAGGAGAAGGAGTAGCCAGACTAGGAATGGATTTACTATATCCATGGCCAACAAAAACAATCTGGAGTAAAAAAAGCTATCATCCTATTTTAAGTCATGTGCCACAAATACCTCTAAGAACTAACCTTCATTGCCCTAAGGCACCTTATGTATTCATGTTATCCTTCCAGTTTTTGAAGCATGAACACCGCTGAATTTTAAGCACCAAAACCAAATGCTGAAAGCTTTAAAGATGTTGCTGGCACATGTGTGCATGTAACAGAGGTATTAGTTGGATACACATTTTTCTGTCATATATACATGCTTAATACACAACACTTGTTGCAGAGATTTCTGTGCAGTGGTGTGTCTTTTTCAAAGTACATTAAGGATGCCAGTCCTGCAGGTAGGAAAACACAGGGTGTGAATGTTAGGCTTAAAATATCCAAGGATGTAAGCTGATGCAGGGATCCCTCTTACCATAAGCAAAGCTCAGGAGCAAATGTCACTTTGGCAGCACACGCTTCTGCCATCATCACCACTCCAGTTCTCTTTAAAGCTCACTCTAGCATTCATCACAAGGGACAGTGGAATGTGTGCTGCCTCTCAGACACACCAGGCCTCCAGAGTATAAAGGGGCAAGGTGAAAAAAGTTATGGGGTACTTACAAATTGGGCAATTTGCTGATTACCTGTTGCTGGTGCCTGCTGCTGATACGTGTTGCTATTTCTGTCTTTCAAGATGCACTGCTAAGCATTGCTAGATCCCCCACGTCTTCTCTGTGCTGTCTGCTCTATCACACAATTCCCTCTAGAAAAGTTTATGGCCCTCTCCTAAAAATCAGATCCTTTAGCCGTGATAGGTATTGCTACAGCTTCCTCCAAACAGATTTGTGCTGCAGGCACTGGTTCTCCTTCCATGGCTGGCACTCCATGGCACTGAGTAGCTATAAATCTAGCAGTAATATCTACAGGCTTAAACATCAAATTTGGTCTTCTATTTTTAGAATTCCTGGTGGGTTTTTTAGTTGTTGGGGTTTTTAAGGCAAAATAACCCATATATGTGCAAACACTCCTGGAATAATCCCTAGGCATGCAGGGGTGGCTTCCTCCATTCCTAGGTCAGATGGAGCGCCCCTGCTTGCGTTAGCTCACCAGCACACTCACAAAATATGTTCCCCTTCTGCAGTGTTCAGCACTGAACACTTTTCTGCTCTCCAAGACAGGCTATAAACTGCAGGGAGTAGGTCTCCTTCAGTGGCCATCATCTGGCAGCATCCTGCGACTAGAAAGACAAAGGGGTGACAAGGTCTTGGAGGAGAATTGCTCTGGTACAGGATCTGTGGATGTGGCACTCCCAAACCACTGGTGCAGAAGGTGGGGGCAGAACACAGGCTTCAGGCCAGCAACATGCTCATGCTGATTTATGGCTCCAGAAGAAGGAGAGGAATCTGGCTGCTTCATCTCCAAGGTTTCCACCTTTGAGCAATAACACCGACTCAGATGTGAGTAGATGCCAAAACCCTCAAAACCAGTTCTTTCGAACTGCAGGGTAAGGGACTACTAACTTCCATAGAGATGTCATGCTAATAAGCAGATTTATGTTCATCCCAGACTGCTGGAGGAAAAATTGTCACCAGCATCCCACTGCAGCTGTGTCTATCCCACTCAAGTGTGAGATACCAGATTGGCACCAGCCCACTTATCCTGCCTAATTGGATAAAATTATTGACTTCCTGCAATTTAGTGTTTTATTGGGATTTTGTTTTGCAGAGGGACTTGGAGTTGCCAGGTTGTAGCTAGTAGTGCTGCTATGTTTTGGTTCGCCTGGACAGCTGCTAGGTGGCAATGTACTTATCACTCTTTGTATGGCTTTTCATGTGACTGTGCAGAAATTCAAAGGACCTATCTGCAAAGGGCTCTATTTTCAGCTGTTGCTGGTGCATCTTATTTACATGGGTTCCTTGTTTAATAGGAAGGAGCATTAGTGTTTGGCCTTTATTTACCATTCATTAAAACATTGTGCATTAAAATTATCACCTAGATGTATTTTAATATACATAAATCTCATTCTCTGAGGCCAATATCTATCCTTTGATGGACACTCCTCTTAGCATTTCAGAAGATATTGACTACAACACCATTTCCCTTTGAAGTCAGCCTACATATCACATTTCAATTATAGCTACAACAGTCATTTTAAGGTGGCAAACAGCACCTTAAGCCTTACCTTGTCAGATTTTACTCCTCCAACTTCTAAAATCCATCACTTTTACCTTCTTTTCATTTATTTTCTATGGGAAAGAGTTTCCCAAAAAGTGACAGGACTCATTAATGAAAATCTGCCAAGTCCCCTTTCCCAAGCACTCTCCTCTTTCTCAAAGGGTTCCCCCATTGTCCACAGTCATTGTGCAATATCCTAATACATGCAATTAGCCAGGCAGATCACAGATGGAAAAAGGACATTCCAGTTTCAAGACGATTTTTTGGTGATGCAATACACAGCAGCGTGCAAGCAGACTCCAGCTTTGCTTGGAGCAGAGGGACGCTATATGGACAACACTAGCACATTTGGCCTGTGCTGATGTATCTTGTCTCTCACTGAAGCTTATTAGTTGCAGCCTGGCATCATGTTCACAAGGCTTCACAAGGTGTGTGAGCAGACCATGCTCATCCCTGCCTGGACGATGTCTTGCAGACACTCTAACAGACCCTCCATTATGCCCCCTTGGATTAGGAACAGGACTCTACATTGCCTCTGAAAAATCAAATGATTTTTTTTTTTCCTGGACAACTACCACACGTTTCATCATCTCCACTAACAGGAAGAAATAATTTCAAATGGGCAACATACCTTTTTGTTAATATTCAGTTCAGGAAAGGACATTTAATTCTCGACCACGTAATTCCTCTCTCTGTCCCCCAACTTCTCACAAGGAGAAGCTGGGTACACTCCAAACAGATGTCTGGGCACACACCATCGCATCAGCACTGCAGAAGGCTGCTGGGGTCTCTGGCATTATCCAGAGTTACCAGCACAGCCAGGTAGATGGATCTGGAGGAAATGCAAAGACTGAAATTGGAAAAGAGAAGGGAAAGAAACTAAATTTTCAGCACACATACAAGCAATCTAACAAACACACATTCCTCAAGCAATGACTAGTTAAAACGCAGTTTACAAAGAACACATTTCCTTTAATACCATATAAATAAGTTACTTGGTCATATTCTCTGGCCTCAGCTGTAGAGGAGGTCAGGCTAGAAGAACGTAATGGTCCCTACTGGCTGTGAAAATCCATAGGTATACGTTCATTTGCAATTTCACCATTTTCTGAAAAATTTATTCCAGCCTCTACTTTACGTCTAGATAACATGACTGATTATGACTAAAAAAGGCCTTCAATGAACAGGGTAAATCAATAGGGTAGTTGATGCAAAGGGGTTTTCTCTGAGTAACAAGATATATCTCTCACAAAGGAAACAATAGCCTGGTCGGTTTTCCCCAGGGTTCCTGGATTAATAAATGTGTTTTCATTACAGTGATGATGATGGTGTATAGTAAAGTTGTATATGAATCAGGACAAACAGCGAGAAGGAAATACATTTTATCACACATCAGGAATTGCCTTTTAGGATCGAAGAGTTGTTTCTGGCCCGCACTAGGGATGTGCTATAGCGAGGCACAAACTGTCGGTGTCTTCTGGGAGAAAGCAAGACCTACAAGAGCCACAGCAGGCTGCAGGCTGCAGTACTGTGCAGTACACCCATTCTCATGTCCTGACAACCAGCCAGGACGATGGCACTGTCACCTTTGGGTAAGCCTCCGTTTGCCCCCAGTCTCCATAGGGGAAAAACATTGATGACAAAGAATATTTCCTCCCCTTCTGTTCCTCATGATGGTCCCAGCCTAATCGGAAGCCTTTTCCTCTGTGAAGTGATCCAGAATCACTGACAAGAGTCACACTGGTTGTTATAGCAGCTTTAACTTTCCATTCCATGCTAGGACTCTCATATTACTGATCAATATGTGGGGAAAGGATTGTCCTTTTTTTCCAGATCCCTAATATAGCCCTAGCTGGAATGATATATACTTGCATCATTCACCTGAGCTCCTTAAAACTCAAAAGCTTGTAAGTCTCAATTACATTTCTCACATATTTCTATCATGGTTATTGTTCTTCTCAGTCTAATGTGCCCGGGTCCCTGTCCCTCATCTTTGGTCAGTACATAAGTGAGCACAAGCTTGTTAGAGCAAGACAGGAAGTTTGTCTGTCCAAGGTTATTAGTTCACCCTCCTCCCACCCTGCACTGACCCACCAAATCTGCTGCAATTGCTGTTCACCCAAAGCACTTAGCTTTGGTTCAGTTTAAACTGCAAATTCTTTGGGGCAGAAGCCACATGGCCCCATCTGGGAAGGGTTGTAATCCTTGTGCCTGTAGATATTAGCCAAGAAACTCACATGAAATCAAGGGGAAATAATTTATCTCACATACATCTACCCTAAGGCTCTATCGCCATCATCCAAAGTATTGTTTTTAGAGACAGGGCACTGGCCTAATAGGACTGTGGTGACAAACCAGTCTTGCAATTCTGAGGTTTCTTAAGGCACACTCTCCATTTACAGTGGCTGCCAAATCATGAATAATTTACCACCTTATGTCAGAGTGGTTGGATCTGTGCACCATAATTGCAGATGATGTCAGCTCTGGGATTTGTCCTGAGAGGCTAAAAGCCACTGTAGAGCCATTGTCTCCTGCGGCCGGTTTTTCAGCTCCTAAAGCAACAAGTAATGCAGAAGTGTAGGTCTGAAAAAGACAACCTATAATTAATATCCCACATGCAGTTAAAATGCTATTGAGAGGGATGGAGAACAGCTGATTTACAGTCATTGAAGTTCGATCTCAGCAGCAGTTAAGATCAGCTGTAAGAAGTAAAGGATTTTACGTGTGGTGACAAAGGTAGCTGATTTGAGTGACAAGAAGCACAGGAATGGCAGGACTGTATGTCACTAAGACCAGCCACTGTCATTGAGAAAATCTTCACCCAAGCAGCTCCCCATTCCTGGTTTGGAAATCCACCTGTCTTGTACAGGAACAGCAGGGTACAGAGTCCCATCCAGGGCAAAGGACACTACAGACCCCTGACTCCCCTTTCTGCCAAGGACCCGTCCCTAGAAATGCTGGCAGCCAGAATATGCATACCATGCTTTGTAATATGCAGGAAGGAAGGAGACAAATTTCCTGTATCCCTTTCCCTTTTCTTTCTGAGTTCTGTTGTTAGAGTGTAATGCTAATACCAGAGCTGAGGAGTAGAGAGAGGAGGAGGGACTGGAGAGAGAGGAGGACATTCACGCACAACTGGACTCAACAAGGGGATACATATAGGCTCTCTGGTTGCTGAAGGCTTACAGCTGGGAAAATATTCCTCCTTGTATCTAACATGCAACTACCATTATTTTGACAGTTATTGGTTTTAATTCATTCTTTATTCAATTGCTTGACTTTAAGTTGTACCTACACTCAGCACAACAGTATGAAGCTCAGTTAAAGCCTTTGATTTGTACTTCTTTTTATTTTTCCAGAGGAATTACAAGGATGTCACCATCCTGCAGGTTCTGACATGACAGATCTTCCCCAGAACTGCAATGCAGAACAACAGACTGAGTCATGCCTGAGGGTGCTGCCCACTGAAATTTCCCAGCAGGCTGGGCTGGCTGGTCTCACCTCCCAAGCCCAATGTTGCTAAAGAGCAGCCTGTTGTGTGCTAATTTTTCAAGTAGCTCTCCTGGACCCAGGCACAGCCCATGTGTGTGTAAAACACAAGGTTGGTTTAACCCTATTCAGAACACCAGGCTCAGCCTGGAGCTGGTGTTTGTCATTAAATTCTAACTTGTTTGCAATGGGTGAGGATTTGGCTCACCACAGTTAACTTTGGATTTCCCTGGTGCCTCCAGCAGCTTTCAGGGGAATGAGACAAAAAGGCTAATGTTACAAAGGGGACAGAAGAAAATCTTGGAAGATCTGCATGCTCCACGCTGTGTCTCTGGAAGAGGCAGGACTGTGACCCATTACCATGGTCTCCAGGTCACCCCAGGGCTCTGGGACAGGGTGTCAGTTCACTGGGGATTTTATTCTAACACCACTCGTCATCTTCCCTGTAAAACTGCTCTAGGCACAGATAGCTGGTTTCCATACAGCTTTACATTTACTAGGAATCAAATAGCAGACCCTGCTAATTACCTGACCCCGTACAAAGGAAACTACAGTTTAAAGGTTTCAGTTATGCTCTAGCTGCTACGTTAACGTTGCAAGGCTTTCTTGCAATGCCAACTGCACTGCCAGTGCAGTGCTGGCACTCTGGCCCTGCACATAGTTCCTACACGATAGCTGTAAAGGGCTTGGAAATAGCAAAGAGAAATACTAGCATGGGAGAAGTGCAAAGACATTTCTTGCAGAGCTTTGAACCATTTTAGTTTTCTCAACATGGAAGATGGGAAAAGCGGGGGTCAGGCTGTCCTGCGGAGCAGTTATTCTGGACTACTAGCAGTGCAGGGTGGGAAGCCCTTTAAGCCAGAGTTTCAAAACACTTTGGAATCATTTGAACAGGGTAGATGATTGAAGTCTCAGAGGGAGCAAAGAGTTGGGGGCAAGGTTAAAGAGTGCAAAAGAAATGCAGCCATGAATGAAGCCCAAGGAGCAAGCCTCCTTTGGGAATCCTGGTCTTGGACTCCTGAAAGCCCAGAGGAGCTGCAAGAATTAAGGGACAGAATTACCACAGAGGAGGTGTCCCCTGAAGGAGGTGAACCCAACTCACCCGACAGAACAATTCAGGACCATCTGATAATATCCCAACCAAGGGAACTTGCAGGAGACCACCCTCTCACACAGGTTTGCAAGAGAACAGTCATTCAGGAAAGTCCTTTGCCCTGTCCTCCCCCATGGTGAAGTGGGATCATGAATCAGAGGTCATTCCGTTACCACTGTTCACTCATCAGTTTGGAACGCGTCTCCCTAGGGTGGTCCCATAGAATGCTGTTGCAGCTCCTAGCGCTTCATTCTGCAGCAGACACCATAAAAAGACTGCCAGTTTTAGGAATTCCCTGTGTGCAGTCAAAATGAGAGTCAGCAAAGGGGCAAGAAAGGGTTGATTGTTTGCTTGTTTTCACTGAAAGTTTAAGTTTCTGTGGAAAGTTCTCTTTTCATGCATTTTCTAGTATGAAAATGACCCTTCTCAATGCAAAACATTGCTTTTGTCAGAAAAAGAAACTCTCCAAAATAATCACCTAGAAATCAGTGAAGAGAGGCAGTTTTTGACTGAAAAGAGTAACTTTCAGTATATTCTGACATTTCAAAGTGAAATATTTTATAGTTCAGAAACATTAATAGTCCATCTCAAGCCACTGCCGTGCCCCATGGGAATTATAGTGTGGGCTCCTCCGTTCCTCAAAGTTGTCCGTAAACGAGGCTGTACCATATCCTGCTCGAGCCCTTGCAGCTTCCCATCGAGGCATTGAAATGAGACATCATGAGAAGGCAAAAGAACAGAGATCATGGCACAGTCTAGGAGATAAAGCTGTAACTCCCATAAGCCGCCGTGCAAGCAGGCACTCTCCACTGAGTTGCTGAAGTACATTTTCACTTGGATTGGCTCAACTCCAAATGAGGAATTTTTGAGGTTTTTTTTCCCATGGGGCACTTTTCAGGAAAAAAATGTTTAAGGCTTTCAATAGTCAATATTATCGCATGGCAACCTTTAAAGAAAAAATTCTTTTCATCTTCATTTACATTTTCATCACGATAGATAAACAGATACATAGATAAACAGAATCACAGGTCTGTGATGCGTAGCTCCAAATCTATGCTGAGCTCCAAAAGACATGTAAGACCTATTTCCCCAATGTCCAAGCAGTAAAGCATGATTACCTGTAAGAGGAGAGCATGATTAGTGAAAATCATAGAAAATGGCACCAAAAGCAACCTCAAGAACCATTCATGTCAATGAGGACACCAATCTAAACTATCTTTAACAGATATTCCTTTAGTCTGCTATGGGAAACCTTCGATGTGCCTCCACAGCTAACCCAGACAATCTCACCCAGTCCTTAACTACCTTTACATCAAGAAGCTTTTCCTAATGCCTTAATGAAATTTCCCTTTCTGAACTTTAAGCCCATTACTCCTTGTTCTGTCCATTGTGGAGAACAGACTGCCTGTTCTGCTCTGCAGCAGCTTGGTACACATATGAAGATCACCAAATCGCAGATCAGTCTGCTCTCCTCTGGACTAAACTCCCTCAACTTTTTTCAGATCCAAGTTTTCAGCTCTCTGAACCACCTTCCTTCTGTTGACCTACATTTTTCATGGAGTGCAGCATCCAAAAGTGGACATGATATCCCAGCTGAGGCTTAAACAGGACTACATAATGCAGAAGGATGCCTTCACATGTCTTGCTTCTGTTAGCTTTCAAGTAAATTCTTGTTTCAGTCCCTAATGCTAGCCAAGATTATGATATTATCATTAATTCTTCATCTTCATAAGATAAATCCCAGAGAAATCCCAGAATTTCAGCCGATGTGACCTTAACCAATGAAACTATACCTTCTTTTTCTAACAGAGTAGCACAAGATGGTTGAAGTCTCTTAATATTCAAGACTTGACAGTCTGTTTATGTTCTGTGCTTGGGATATTTTCCTTTGACAATAAGAAGAGCAAATTTACAGCTTGTGGTACTGTGAGGAGCCTGGAAAC
This sequence comes from Fregata magnificens, assembly GCA_013389945.1. NCBI lineage: Eukaryota > Metazoa > Chordata > Aves > Suliformes > Fregatidae > Fregata > Fregata magnificens. Next base: position 19,990 of record WAAD01026581.1, on the reverse strand, counting down.
CCTTCGGCACTTTCAGACATCAAGATTTACTCTTATAAGTACAGAGGGTTTTTTAAATCATCTAAATATATCCTCTTAATTATTAGTTTGACTGTTACATGCCTCAGAATGTAAAGGCTTAAATCCTCATGTCTAATTAAAGCTATGTATGGAGAGAGAGCCAGCGGATTAGGAGGGAGCAGTCTATCTTTGCAACAACTAGCAAGTTGCCGTTTTATCTATTTTGAACCAAACAAAGTAGCCTTTTAAAGATGAAGAAGAGGACAACAAGTGTGATATGTACCAGTCCTACCACTCAGTGGTGAAACTAATTACAGAAGAAAGCAAAACCAGACAAGTAATACAGCACTACGCTTGCAACCAAGAGAAGCAAGTGACAAACATTTACTGTGATCAAACCGATAACTTAAAGTGCACATTACAAATATTTCTTATTCATCTCCAATTCCGGAAGCCCTTCTTTCCCCCTGTTGTGCTAATTGTCTTGTATCCAAGGCCTCTGGCCCCCTGCCAGATATTTGCTATTCTCTGAAAGGCTTCTCTATGCTAGAAGATAAATGCCAGCCCAGCATGGAAATCATTTAGCAGCCAAAGAACTGATGGATTTCCAGTTTTGATTCACTGTACATCGGGATCATTGTAGCTCTAAATACTGTCTGTCTTTTTAGGAATAGGTGTTGGGTTTTTTAACACCACTGATGTTTGGTGGCAGTATCAACAGAAGGGAATATCAAAAGAATTTTAAATAGAATATTCAGACATAGAAAGATTTTTTTTTTTGGTACTTTGAAAATAAACACCACTATCAGATCAAAGTTCCCAAACAAGGGCTTGGCTGAAATATTAAAATAAATGAACCCTGACTAAATAAATTAGGTGTTGGGATTTTTTAAATGTCATCTGCAAAACTCAACACAGCACAGCGTTGACTTCAAGCCTTTTAAGTTCAAGCATGTTATATACCCAACATTTAGCTGAAGTAATTCAGGAAGCAACATGCCCCTGTCCCTTCTCTCTGGCCATATGGATGGAAATAGTCTTGCTGGATTTTTGCCTAGTCCAAGACAACAGCACAATCAGGATCTGAAACTGTTCTTCAAAGAGTGGTAGAGGAAGAACTAAGATGGACCCCTTGCTTGCCTACTCTCTTGAGTTCTCAGGCAGACACTGGTTTCATTGCAGGATCTCTTGCCCACAGTCCATCTCCTTCTGTTCATCAACCATGTCCCTCAAGGGAAGATGCACAAGGCATCTGCTTTAAGGCACCTGGGCCACAACAAGTCACCTAGAGAAGGCATCCTTTCCAACAGAGTACCAGTTGGTCCCACTGAGGCAACAAGCTTCCATCTTGATACTGACTGATACAAGGAACTTGGGAACATGACTTTCTGCTGGGGAATCTGAGGGGTTTGGGAATGAAACTTCCTTTTTTCTTCAGTGCAACATAAACTGAACTTCATCGTGATAGAACAATTCCAAAAAAAAAAGAATATTGAATGTCCTTTTCCTCACTGGTCTCTACCGCAGTTTCCCCAAACACACCCCTCCAACTCAGGGAATGAGCTGAGCTCTAGTTGCAAGCATCTGCCTGTGTATGTATTTTTGGGCTGCTTTACCTTATTATTTGAGCCTCTGTCCTCTACTGAGTGATAATGAACTCACACTCATTGACTGTATGCCAATGAGGACATCTTCACATCTCTCTGCAAACAGGCAATTGTGCAGCATCAGCGTTACATGTCACTATGATGCAGCTACAGTACTTCAGCCCTTTCCTGTACTTTGATCAGCAAAGATTAATTACCCTTGACTGAATTATTAGTGGTGATTAAACCTAACAGAAAATAAATGGGACTGCAATATTACTGGGTTATAATTTTGCCAGTGTGGTCATTTGCAAGCAATTTCCTTATGCACAAATTTTTCTTAATCATTATTCTCTAAGAGTTTTTTTATCATGTATTAATTAGCTAGTACACAATACCATATTGTACATTACATGACATATGCAAATCATGTGCAAAGCCCACCTAGACCTATATGTACAAAGCTCAAGCTGACTTGGGCAAAACTTTAATTGAAGTCAGTGGAGGTTTGCTTGTGGTAGAGTGTGATCTTTGTACATGCAGCTGTATATGAGCTTTGCATATGATTTGCATATGTCGTGTCATCTTGACCCAGGGTTTGATCAATCGGTTTACAGGGTCAATTTCCATTAAAACTACAACTTACAGTTATTTCCTATGAATTCTGAATGTAATAAATATTAAATGAGAAACTTACTGAAATCACAGTACAGCTAGACAGGAGCATTAGATAGCTCTTCCTTGGAGAGTTCACATGTCCTGCACTCACAGCTCTCTCCCATGTTACTCTCATATTGCATGGGCAGAGGCTGCAGAGGCAGACTCATGAAAGTGAGCAGGGATATATGGCACCCTGGGCTGTCCTTTGAGAGTGCCAACAGCACTGCCAGCCTTACCTTCCTCCAAGGGTAGCTCAGCTCTCAGAGCATCATGAAATACAAGCCCCTACCTTTCTCTTTGGCTCCTCTATAGAACCAGGTATTGTCAGATGTTTTGTCACCAGAAGAGCTCTGTACCACCTATTTCTCTAAGGCATCTAGGACTTACCCACCATTGTCAGGGACAGCACTTTATCATTAATTATATTCTTTTTTCCCTCCAACACATCAATTCTCTAGTAGCAAAAAAAAAAAATTTTTTTGCAACACTCGCCCTCACTGCCCGTATCAGCCCAAGAAGGAAATACATTTTTCACCCCAGGCTTTTCATTCCCCAGCCAATAGTCCCTGGAAAGAGAAGGAATTGCTGGAACAAGCCTTGTTTCATATAATGACAGTCCACAATCTTGCAGTCTGTGCAAGTCTCGGTCTTGGCTTGAGCCATAAGGTCACACATTAATTAGTCCAATCCCCGTCTTGGGTCAGAGTTTTTCTTGTTCACAACTGGTTGCTCAAATGTTTTTGCTGCCTTATTCTGAAGCAATTCTGATGGCTGGCTGTGAATACTGTGGTGAGCACCATGGTTTTAAACTACTCTAACGTAACTCAAGCCTGGAAGTGCCCGCTTCATCTCTCAGAATGCCACTTAATGGTCTCCCGCAGACTGTAGCATTACCTGGGAGGCCTCAGAGCTCCTGCAGCGGGGTTGGCTCCAGAGCCAGAAATAACCGGCAAAGATTTTTTCTCTGAGCAGAAAATCTCTGCTCTAAACCAGAAAACAACTTGCTTTTTATAAGAATCTAATAAGGTCAGTAAGAGGCCTTCCAAGCCAATACCCTGTCTCCCACAGTGACCAGTAGTAAACAGGCAGGGAAGAGAGGGGCTTAGAGGTTTTGATTTTTAACTCTTCATTGGAAGGAAAAGTCATTCTCAATATCTGAACTAATACAAACATTTTCTTTACATTTCTGGCTCTGGCTGTATAACGTGCAGTCAGTAGGAATTACCCGATTTGTTTGACTCCCAGAGCCGCAGAAAGAGCTCCACCTCTACAACTTTGTTATGTCTTTTGCTTTTCCATCACCAAGATCCCTCAGCTCCTGAACCCGCTCTCCTTTCTGGATAGGCATCATGCACAACATGCATCCAGTCACCCCAGGCCTTGTTGTGAGGTGCTAAACCCCACAGTCCAGCTGAAAAATTTTGCCGTGTAACTCTTCAATATTTGGGAAACCAGCCACAGGACTGGCTTTTCTTCAGTAAAATCTGCACGACAGCCTTATAATTTCACAGTGCCGCAAGAAAGAACATGTTTTGTAAAACTGCAGGGGACCACGAGTGCCAAAAGGGAACTCCTCCATTTGATGCTACAGTGTGTAAATCAGCCCTGTATTTGTTTAAATGCTCTGATAAGCCATTTGCAACTCTGTCGGAGTGATGGATCTGAGATTATATATAAATATACACGTATGCACGCACACACACACGGACAAGCGCACACTGCAGATCAAAAAGGCATCTGGCTGTCAAACATGAAAAAGAAAACAAAAGGTGTAATTGTCAGCTGTCTCCCCTGGACACCTGGAGCCACGGCTAATGCAATCATCTGAAAGGCACCTCCAAGCGTCTGCCATGGCTGTGGCTTTCATGTCAGGCAGAAACTTCTTCCAAAGGCAGCTAAAAGCCCACTGAGTTTGACTTGATTTCCCTCCCCTCTCCTGAGCGCCGTGGCAAAGAGATCTGGGCAGTGCAGCTTGGTATCTCACTTTAGGGGTTGTTTCTTTTTCTGCAGCTCAGAGGATTTTCAAATTAGTTTGGCCACCATTGCCCATTTGCTTTATGGATTAGGTGTGCACATCTGTAGTTGACAGAGATGAGATTTTGTACCAGAACCTCTTTTTTTCGTAGCAACCCTGCTGAAGTAAAAAAATAAATAAATACATGTCAGTCTCTCTGCATCTCTGGCTCTGAGTAGCAATCCTTGTCTTTGCTCCCTCCGCTGCAGCAGTCACCTCTCAGCAGATGGTGCTTTGCCTGGGCGGACTGGCATGTGCCCAGCCCAAGGCCTGCCCTTCCCAGGGCAAGTCCCTCCGGATCCGGCTGCCCTTCCTCGGCACCTCTCCGTAAGGAACAGCTGCCATCGCTGCACCTTGCTGGGTGTCGGAGAAGGAAGGCAAGCAGCTGTTTCAGAGACTCTGCTGGCGCCAATGGAGGAAGACGTCAGCAGGCAGTACTGAAGGTACAATGCAGGCTGTATACTGCCGCTGAGAGCTCAGACGTGCCTCTGCTAGCCTGTCCTGCTCTTCCCTTGAACTAGTTCTAGGCTTGGGAGCTCTCTGAGCCCACTGATCCCTCTAGATTATGCAGCAAATCCCCCTGCTGCTCTGCAGGGCCAGCCAAGACAGAGCTGTATTATGCTTCACCTAGTTTATATCCCTCTTGAATTGGTGGCATCTCCCATTCTGGAGCTGGCAGGAAAGGTGAACAGCCTGTGGACAGGCAGCAGATCAGTAACAGTGTGTGACAGCAGCCACACCGTCTGAGGGCTCACCCCTCCCAGGGGATGCAGCTCTGGCCTCACAGTGCACATGCAATTGCTATTCTCATACCGCCCGAGGGCTGGCAAGCTGGTCACCTCTCCCAACCCAGCAGGGCTCGCTAGCCAGAACACGATGCTGAAATACACACATACTTCTCCCATACGGGCTAGGGTTTTCATCCAGGGGACTTTCCTCATCTTGTGAGAAAGCCTTAGAAACCTGCATCTTCCATGTTGCTGCAATGTCCTTTCACTGTTAAAACTAACGTTACTCCTTCAGCCTCAGGTATTAAATCTGGTGCTAGTAGGAAGGTTTTGTGAAGACAATGCAAATCAATTACACCAGAAATCAGCTTTATTCTAGCAAGGAAAAACAAATCAGGTTGTTTATTTTCAGCATCATTACGCTGAATTCAGAGCTTGGTATCCCAAACCATCTTTTTGGTGTATTACATGTTCAGCTTGATTATACTGGCATAGCTCCTTCGAACTGATGGAGCTATGCACATGCACAGCAAATGGGAGTCTGAGTCTTAAAGAGAATATAATAGAGCAAAACCCTACCTGGCCCTTAAGTGATTGGAAGGAGAAAGGAAGAGCCAGTGCCAAGGGAAATCTCTGAGTGCTATCACCTCCCAGGCAGAGGAAGCAGAGTGATTTCAAGCAGATCTGGAAGCCCCAGTTGTTTTATTTTGCAGGGACATCCCCATCCCATCTGCAGTGCCAGAACACACGCTGGGAACATTTTAACTGGAACTGGCACGTAGTCTTTGAAGAAGCTGCTAATTCTCACTACATGTAAGAAGCTACAGCCTCTCTGTGCCAGGGTTGTAAAAAAGAGAGAGACAACCTCATTCCCTAGAGTGTGTTATTATCCCCCCAATATTATTATTCCTCAAATTCCATAATATTCAAGATATTATTATTCCTCCAAAGCCTTGTCAGCATGAAGCTGCTTGTAATCCAATCCCCGCCGTACGGCAGCCAAAGATAGAGCCACCCTGTGAGGTATTTGGCACGTCTCTAGAGAGCAGAGGCCCCTGGCAGCTGCAGGCTTCGTCACATCGAACGGCTCACTGGGGAAGGCAGACAGACCAGCACTGGGGTACGGGCGTAGACCCCCAGCACTCTGGATGGACTCAAGCCCTAATGTATCTGAAACATCCAAGGTTTTAAACTCCCTCTGCTTCCCCCCCCCACCACCCCAAAGGCACACCACTGCCTGGAACAAAGAGTCGCAGCGGCGGAGACGCACGTGACTCCTTGCATCAAAGCCCCAAGTCGCGGTGTTAAGCGGGCAGGGTTAAGCTTGCCTGCGCCGTCTGAATGGGAAAGCCCAGGACTCTGCCTATTCTGGTCACTCTTAGCCTTTGATCACAAAGCTGATGCAGATTGCATAAAAAGGCAGCAATCCTTGCAGGCACTCTCCCCCCTCCCTGACTCCTCAGCCAGGCTGCCTTCCCCCGGGAAAGAAGACGGAGGACTTGAGGGCAGATTCACCTCTCTTGCACATCTAGAGTGATTGCACTGACGTCTGTGGAGTTGTTTCAGGTTTGCACTTGTGTAAAAGAGATCAGCTTCTCATCGGAAGATTCTTGCTTGGGGCAACAATTAGTTTTGCTCTCCTAGTGCTTGCATCGGAAACACCGGATCATTCACACCGTCTCTTAGCAAAGTCAAGCCAGGTCGACATTGTTTGACAATGTATCTTAAGCAGCTATTCAGCAGTAGAAAGTGAGACTGGGATGTGATGGGGAAAATCAAGACTATTTCTGAATTTTCTCAAAGCAAAGGAGAAAAAAAAATACAACCAAGGGCAGAGAGGCAAGGAAAGATTTGGCTGTTCATATCCCACCTAAACACAGTGTCTGTCCTTCAGTGATTCATGACAAGAATAGAAATTGCTTTAATGCCAAAGCTACAAAGCCTCGTATTTTAAAAAACACTCTGTCTTAGAAATATTGCCTCTTGCTTATTCAAACTCAACCTATATTCATCCACTAGTATCTCGCTAGAAAAGAAAAACCCAGAATTTTTCTTCCACTTTATTTTCTTCAGATTCAGTCCAGTGGAAATTTAGCAGCCCAGATTTACTCAGGCGTTTTGAAGTCAGGCTGTGGTTCCTGCTACCTGATCCCACTCGTCTGGCATCTGACACAATCCTGCTTTTGTTTCCTATGACTTAAGCATCAGGCTTTACTGATGTGTGGCCATATTTTGCTCAGCCCTGTGGGTCAAGTGAATTCCATGTCTGCATTGGTTCCCAAGGGGCCAAGAAGGCGGTCGGGTATAAGCTCTCACATAACCTCTTCTTCTGCAGCCAACTTTCCAAACAGCTCTTATTGCTCTTCATGTTCACTGAGGGGCTTTTATTTAACTTGGCAACTGCTGTCACTTTTCATGTCCATTTCCGCTCTCTCCTTTTGATGTGTAAATTATCCCTGGATATTGGCAAACAGGACAATTTGGGTATTGCTGACGGCCCCTAGCCTGACTTCCCCCCACCTTCTACAATCATACAGGCCTCATTGACTATCCTTCCTCCACCCCCCACTTTTAATTTGTTCAAGTAGCCTGAACATAACAGTCAGTAATTTGACTACGTATAATCGGACACTGCAGCTTTCTGTATCCTGAGTCTTTGCCCCAGTACCTTTCTGATTTAATGTATGTACAAATTGGTCGTGGTGCCAGAGAGGTCCTGATTCAGCAAAGTGTTTCAGTACATGTCTGTGAGGAAGAAGCAGAGCTCTGTGCTGAGGAGGGACCAGACTCCCCAAACTACACTGTGGAGCTAGGAGAAGGCTTACGCATAACACTCTTCATGGCCCACAGGCTTTGTAGCAGCAGCAGCACTCTGGGTTCAAACAGTCCATCCACTGTTTGGAAGGAGCCAAGTTTAAGATGTGGATGAGTCCATAGCCCACTCACATGGATGATGCCTAATCCAGCCAAACCACATGGGTGGGAGCTGGGCCCTCGCAGAGATGCCAACCCCACGGCTGAGGCAGCCTTCCTCTGCACAAGAAAATGATGGACAAGTCTGATCTTGAAGTGAGCTCACATCTATGCTTACCTGAGAGAATGCAACTGAGCTTCTGCTGCCTTTGCTAGGGATGTTTCCCACTTCAAGTACCACCATGCTGTAACTCTTGGGACAGACACATTCTGTATAACAGCATCTGAGCAAGAATATCCCAAGACATGAGATCTCTACAGTAAGTCATGACAGCACAGGTCGGGCCAGCACCACCATCTCCAACTCCTCAACCCATATACACTGTACAGCTACAAAAGCATAGAACCTCGCAGCCTCACCTTTCCATCCACTGTCTCTCCATGCTTCTGCTCTACTAGAAACTTTAGGAAGAAACCACAGAGAACTTCACCTGAGCCATCTGTACCCTATAGAACAGACAAGGTGGAACCCAGTCCTCACCTCCCCCCCCAAACACACTGAGGTAAAGTGCAGAGAAACCGGTCAAGGCGACAGCTACTGCAGGCTGATGGGAGTATGTTTTGGTGTGGGCTGTTCTATACCATACGTAGGCACAGGAGCCCAGGACTCCACACCCAGGTTTTCCCAGCCAGAACACTGTTTAGTTCACCCCACCGTAGGCACAAATAATGTGTACACAGTTTGAAAAATAGGAGGGGCAGGACTTGGGTGTGAAATGGGAAATATACCGATATGAATGTATAAATTCAGTGCCTTAATGTGTCACCAATGTCCTTATGAACCTTTGGCAAAGTAACCTCTGCACTCTGTGCTCCAGTTTGTTATCCCTGAAGTAGGGATAGCACAGAAGTGTTGTAAGAAGATCATCATAATAACTCTGAGGCACTCAGAGCCTGGGCCTAGAGATATGCAAACACGGCATACTGAACGGGAGCCTAAACAAGGGACCTTTGAAGGGTTTCTCACAGAGAATAAAATTGCCCGGCTTGGGGTAGTTGGTCAGCAGCTGGAAGGAAGGAGAGGATGCTGAGGGTGGTTAGCCACGGGAGAGAGGGACTTATTTCCTCTTTACTTTGCTTGACTGGTTTTCAGGGAAGGGGAACGGCTGTCAGCTGGTTATAGTGGCACATGTTTTTTCTGTATTTGCATTTCAACTCAAGGGCATCGAGAGCAGCTGGAAAGCAGCTATTTTGTCCTGTTTAAATAAATAATGTGTGTGTGGCAGGTTGGCGTTCTCACCATATTCAGCCTTCACTGTAATATCAGCTGTGGGAGATGCTTATGGCTTGAGACTTGCAAAAATAAGAGGTTTCTGACTGATTCTCTGAAGGTTGACCAACAGGGTCAAAGAAATCCCTTTCTGCACAGGCTGGTGTGGTTAGAAGTAAACTTTGTGCTTTTCAGAGCAGGGGTAAGCTCAGTTATGGCTTGTTCCTATCACTGGGAGATGGCCCCCATCTCCTTTAACCCAGAGAAATGAGTCATCCTAAAGAGCCGGCTCAGCGACTGCAGTGTGCCATCCAACTCAGCAAAATATCTGTGCGTGTGGGAGATGGTAAGGCAGTTCCTTTAAATACAACATCCCAGAAAAGTGAGGGGACAAAGTGAGTGTAAGGTACCATCATTTTAATAGATTCACACAAAACACACTTGCTCAAGCCCTTTAGTTTTTCTGGGCTAAAGCAAGGGCAACGATTTTGTTTTCCTGGGACTGTTAACACCTGAAAAGCCAGGAGTTCATCTCAGTGACTTTGAAGCAGTAAAACCTTGAAGATATAATATGGCTTAAACACATGGAAATTCCTCCAGGCCTTAATTAATTTAGTATTCTTCCACAGAAAGACTGTTGGGGTTGTAAATTATTCATAAGATATTATAGACTCACTGATCTCAAATTTCATACAAAATTACAGTAAAGCTTTCAAAACGTGAAAAAAAACCGCTCTCAAATTAACCCCTTGCATAATGCATTTCTAAAATTACATCCACAGGGGGTATTTTTTTGGTTGCCTTTTTTTTTTTGGTATGATTCTATTGTTATTGCTAATACATATAATTGCCTTTTGTTTAATGAGATACTCTACCAATTGCATATGAAAAACAACAGCCACTACCAGCAAAACCCAGGAGCTCATTTTATAGAAAACTGAGACATATTCATCACTAGTGCTTTAGTTGTTTCACTCCAGGTTTAATAAACTAGGCCAGTGGACAGAGCGTGTCAAATAGCAGTTGCTGGTCGATCTGTCTCATACTTTCCATTTTATTCTGCCTACAGAGTCCTCTTGATCAAAACACATCATGCCACAAAACAGATAAATAAACAGAGCATAATGATAGCATTATCCAAACCAAAATGACACCCAGTTTGGTGCTCTCTTTCAGTAAATTCTTGCAAATATTCCTTTCCTGAAGCACTAAGAACATAAGCAAAACATCAAATCATTTCTTTGAATAGTTGCAGAGGATGTGAAAACCTGGCAAGTTAGCTCCATAACACACTATGAAATATTCCAAGAGCTGCATTTATTTACTGCAAAACTTGCTGGGATTTAGAAAATTTCTCAGGTAGAGGAGTATGTTGGGTAATGGGAGTTTCTATTAAAATTTTTCTCACAAAGAGAATAAGTCTGGTTTTCTGAAAGAGATGGTTCATATGTATGCAGTGACAGTGAAAACAGTTTGAATTGATATTAATGCAGCCAGACAAACCACTTATTGTTAAAAGTACTCTGTGATTTTGTTTAGTTAATAAGATGTTAGAAAGTACTGTATGCAACCAATACCACAATATTATTCAATAGAAAAATCAAGACGTTAAATACATTCGCTCTGGACTAAGATTAGACAGATCATCATCAAACACTCAATAATCAGTTGTCTAACTACTCATTGTCACCCAAGTAGCTGGGATACAAAACACACAAACAGAATTGTAAATGCATTTCACCTTCCCCTCTGTGCCTTAGTCTAAGCCTAGTTCCTTGTTGAGATTTAGCAAAATATCCTTATTGATTTGGCTTTAACATCCCCATTTCAGGCACACTCCTACAATAAGCCCATCTTCCTCACAGCATCCCCTTCACATGCACTGCAACATCCCAGTCTCCCCTGTGTTTTCCAACCCTCACATACACCTCTCTCCTTCCCACACTCCGTCTTTCCCACATCCACTCTGGATTCACAATGTTTCCAGGTCCTCCAGTGTCACAGCCCAGGTGTGACGGCTGACCTGGAACTAGGTCCACACCAACTTGCTGACTGGTCAGGTGGCTGCTGCCCTGCGGGAGGGATAACAGGCATCCCTGTCATTCCCTTGGAGGGATTTCTAATAAAGTCTTTCTCCTTGACCTAGCTGTTGATTTGCACAGAATGTGTAGGAATGTAATATCTGAGAGGTGGCTATCCTGTGTCAAAGGTGGCCGAAACCAACCAATGGATTCAAAAGTTATTAAGAGACTGACTGGCAGGCAGGCAGAATAAGATCATAAATCTCATTCCCTTAGGAAACCAGCAGAAAAGGGATTGGAGGTTTTTTTCTTTAATCCAGCAATGCTGAAAATAAGAAACATCTACAATTCATGTGTGGGGCCCCCAGAGTCATGAGGTTCCAGGGGAAAAAAAATAGTAGTAAGTGAAGTTATCTTTTAGACTTTTTTTACTTTACCATACATTAAGTATTTTGCAATATTATTTTTAATAGATGAAAATATTACTTTTTTAAACTAGGTCTAAATTTCGGCCTAATTAGGTATAGTCAGAAGCTATACACTACAGAAATACACCAAATACCACACAGCTAGCCAGAAGGTCATGAGAGACTGAGACACCAAACTGGATAAGTTTGATATAACTGAATGTTAAGACTCAGTTTTAATGTAGTCAGAGAAAGTTAATGAGTGCCTAAATATAAACGTGTATTTTGTTCTTCCATAAGAATTTTGCACAGATCTTTTCTGTCTTTAGGAAAGAGAGGATTAGTGATTGGAGATTAGCCTACAAACTGTCAGAGGCATATATAAATCTTACATATGAATTTCAAAAATGAGATAAATGGAATCTTTGTATAATTTTTCTTGCCATAAAGACTCCTAAGGAAAGAAAGAAGTCATGCCAAATGTCTCCTGTGTGTGGTTCAGACTCTGCAAGCAGAGATTCTTGGAAATTTTTGGCTGAAACAAGGTCATCAAAAATGGTTTGCTGAGTTGAAAAATTTTGTTTTAAAAAATGTCTTGACAAATGTTGACCTAATCCACAAAAGGCTCTTGAGTGAACCCTGGATTCCTTACAGTTCTGCTGTCTTGGCTAGCAAGGTGTGCTAGTCCCAAAGCAGATGTACTTGGCAGATATCCTCCAAGATTTGAAGTAAGGGGCGTTTCACCCCTCAGCTGCTCATGAAATTAGCAATCCTGCCAGCTTTGAACCCAAATCAAATAGAAAAGTCTTCAGCAAACTGGAAAAACTTCTTTTTTCAGCCAACCTTCCTGCACATATTTGTCTTTGTGAACTAGAACTCCACAGAACACCCCTGGCTTCAAGCTTCCCGGCCATATGCAAAACTGTCATTTTCTAGATGAACTTATCTTAGTAAAGGGAACAGAAAATCCTATTTTCAGCCTAGCCCCTTAGAGGACAGTCCATATCTACCAGGCAGCCACTTGAAGAACGGAGCACATGTCATAGGTCTGCTCCTCAACCCTCTGGACAGCAAAGCAGGCATGTGGTTCACGTAGGTGTTCAGCCCTTTTCAGATGCCCCTGGGAATCTTGTTTGACTGCTAGCTACCTCTCTAGACAAGCATGGGTCAGATATAGGTCCTATGTTATCACTGCCAGCCCCTTACTGGATGTCTCGGATACCTTCGCACATCTCAAATGGCCTCAAATTACATAATGCTTGAGGAACTGGATCCCACCCAGCAGGTCTATGTGATCTTGTGCAGACAGATAAACACTCACCCTGTCCACACACCAAAATAACTTGACACGATCTAGCTCTAATCCAAAAGCCACATCATCACATTAGCACAACACTGAGTTTAAACTAATCAACCCAGACTCACAGTAGGGGTTTCCAAAAAGACCATGTAAACATAACCCTTCCCAGAAAAGAGATCCAACAGAGTCTTGAAATTCTCCAACAGACTCTCTTGAAATTCTGGTTTCCAGACACAACAATCATTTCATCATTCCTCTCTCCACTTGCTGGCTCCACTGAGGCAAATGGGTTTTATTTTACCAGCCCAAAGCATTCCTAGAGCTGGTGGTCAATGAAGTGATCCTTTATAACAGGGCTGACCCTGTGGGTAATACTCTCCCCCCTTTTGCTGGTCCTTAAATACCCTAAGAAGGACACTATAGCACCAGCAGCAGAAAGGATGACAACTCGGTCCCAGCAGCTGGCCTGATCATTCTGGTGACTCCTTGCAGATGAGAAGGTGAGGTTCAGTAAAAAATGAGTGCAAGGCAATTTCTTCAACCTGACTTATTTGAGAGAGGTCAGGATTCCTGACCCAGTAGCTATCCCCAGACTGCCAAGGACCACTCCCTTGAAAGCTCACAGACTGTTCCAAGAAGCAGAAAAGGAAAGAAGGAACAGGAGTATATTCCCGCAGTCATTTCTATCCCTACTGATGTTGTATACAAGCTCCTAAGCTTTTCTCATTGATGTACAGATCATTGTTTTTTTCAGCTGGCCTACTGTAGTGCACTAAGATGCACAGGTGGGACAATTATTTATTTATAAGACCCTGTGTTATTGAAAACTAGGAACAACATCTTACCAAGTGACTCAGAGCTTCCTACACCATGGTATACCACTCTTCTCTTTGTACATGAGTTGCACAATGCTCCCAGTGTGAGCTATCATCAGCTTAACAGTTTCACAGAAGTAGTTAAAGATGCAGGGGGAAAAGCAGAAGTTTTTAGGGAGCCAGACGGAGGAGGGGGAATGACAACAGAAGTATTGATCCACCTGAGACACATACGCACAAATCTGGAAAACATCTGCATATTGCATGCGACAGGTTGCATCACTTAACAATGTTTTTTGTCTTAACTGCTCATTTCAAGCTCTTCCACAAAAGAAATCAATTACTAATGACATACAGCCCTACTTTTCTTCCTGAATCCATAATTGCTTCCAATTTTAAGCTAAAATTAGCCATTCATGCTATCCAAATGAGCATAGTTTAGTGCTGATGTACGTAAACGATGCTTTAGATTGTTGAGCATAGCTGATCTTTGACAGCTTCTTCGTATAAATAACAGTTTCCTCTTTACACTGAGAACTTTTCAGAGGCGACAGATGTTTGAAAGATGGGACTGAATTAGTTGAATAGCCTGTAAAACCCACCAACCTGAGATTTGCAAGTATGAAAGCTCAGAATTCTTACAAAGGCAGCTTGCAAGAAGCATAAATCACATCTGCGTAAATGCCTCTCTTTCAACCTACATCCTTTGCATGTCACATTGTCAGCATTTAACACATAATAAATAATAAACAACAGTAATAATTTAAAGTGCTGACACAGATAGGCTGCGTTGCACAGAGGAGGGCACTGGGAATCCATTAAATTAAGTAAAAAGTAATAGTAGTAATAATAATGATGATAATAGTAATACCACAACTTTTTGTTTCTTCAACAAGTTAGAAAATGTACTGCAGGAAAGCAGAGCTGTGTCAGACAAACCTCCTCCATCAGGAGTTTGTGGTACCGTGTTGAACAAGGGATACTGGGGGTGGCAAGGTCTGGTTACTTTGTAACTTAAAAAAACAATTTAAAGTTAAAAGTCATCCTTGTGGCAAAGCACGAAGTTAATGTTTCATTCTAATTTTTACATATTCTGTACCTTGCTCCTTGTTAAAGGAAACAAGCATGTTCCAGCAGTACTTCAAATGACATGACTCATAGTTGTCAACGAGATAACCTGTTCTCTCAGCAGGCAGAGCAGAGTCTTCTAGTGATAAGCATTTTGGTTTTATTTACACTTAAACATATGCAAGCACATGTGTACGCATGAGGAGGCAAAACCAGAGAAATGTGCTTGGCACTTGGGGAGGGAAGGATGAGTTTCATAGTGGTCCCTTTGTTTTGGGGGAAGGAGAGGGATTCAAACCACAACCTTACAGCAGCCCCCACATCTTCTCTGTTCTCTGTTCCCTCCTGTTGTAGTGCGGAGTGTGGTTGGGATCACAATCTTCTCCATGTGATGGGCCACCCAGTAGCTTTTCACCTGTTAAGCCCCTTCAGAATCCTTACAAGACCCAGTACACAGGTTATACCTCAGCAGTGCGGAGGAAGAACTTCAGACACAGACAATTTGCTTCTCAAAATCCTGTTTTCAACATGACTTATATCAGTAAATAAAGCAGAGAGTTTCAACCACGTTATTCCATAAACTTCACTCTTTGATTAGCTATTCTCTTTGCAAAATTCATGCATCGGTCCCAAACTAAATGTGCTTTGTCTCTTCAAGCCACATTCTGCATTCTGTGCTTCTTAAAGAAAATGGCTTCAGATTAGTAAAAATTGCAATGACTGGTTTTTTATGCACTCTATCAGCAGCCCAACATACACTTTACAAACGTGTCCCACAAGAAATAAGATAAATAGCACCATCCCACTGCTTCCTAAGGTAGAAGGCAGAAACAAATTACCCAGCTAACACACAAAGTATACAGAATATATTACAAAAAAAAAAGTATGCATTATTAGCTCTAAATTTATACACCAATTAAGTTGTCCATCTCTTTGAAATCAGACATATTACTTTACTACTTTCAGGCTTGTGAATAGCATTTGCGAACATTAAGAGGCAGGGGTACTAGGAAAGTTATCATTTTTCACACTGTCATTACAGGAGCAAGGTTTTAAAGGTAAAAACAGTCCACGGGCTTCAAATGACTAGTGCAAGTCCAGCCACACACAAGCATCAATCACCACCTATTCGCAAGCATTCATCTTTTCCCAGTTCATGGTCCCTCAAGTTACAAAACAAAATATCAACTGAATGCGCTGACTAGGGTGACCGAAGAGAGGCTGCTGTAACCATACCGAAGGAAGAGACCTTTAATAACCACCACTAATTCACTCCATCCTTCTTGCATGACCTCAGCTGTGAGCCTGCACCTTCTCCATGCTGAAGCATCTCTTAATAAACCCCTCTTGTTCTGATGATCTTTATGAATTTTCTTGATTTAGACAGAAAAATACTTCTGTTTGTTCCTTTTTCCTGGCTCAGCTAACAGGCTGTGTGTTTCTTCAAGCAGGAATTGTCCCTTCTTCTACAACTAGAAAACAGAAAGCACTACTGAGTGTTCCCACTAAGAAATAGTAATTCAACGCAAATAAGGCAAAAGCAGTAATCACAGAAATTGTCTGATGCTTCTCTTGACCAACTCCCTCTGTATTATTACAGTGTGATTACGGCAATGAAGAAGTTGCAGAAGCAGGAGAGCAACCTTCCAGATCCAATAACCTCAGTGGGATACAGAAAATAAAATAATGTAAGCATCCACTTGGAAAAATAAGTCAACAACAGACATGCAAAAAGCAATGAATGAAAAAAGTCCTCCCACATATCCTGGAACACACAATGTTCCAGAAGATTTTGCTGGTTGTATTCATTATGTCAGAGAACGACAGATTTGGGGATTGCTGGTGCAGTAAAGACTAATGGCAGATTTCAAGGACACATAAAAGGAAATAAAAGGTAGCCTACTACTTTAGCTTGGAGGTGCCCCAGTACCCTACCCAGTATCAGAGCATTCATTTCACAAAATGAAATAAATCACAACTGTCTTTTTCAGGTCATTCTATAATTTCTTCTCTTTCAGAGATTTTATAGTTGCTAATCTACCTAGAGACTCAGATGGAAAGGCAATACATAATAATGTAATTAAAAATCATATCGGTGTGCAGATGCCCAGAAGTCAAAGTCTGAACAGGCTACTCTTTCTGTCACTGAACACACAAGTTCTAGTATGATGTCCAGGAGTTTCACCTCCTGATAGACTGAAGAGACCACCAAATCCTCAGGACAGAATGCCAGAATTCAAGTCCAAAAGAGCAGATCCTATATAGCCTATTCATAGACACGTCAGTCAAACTCCCACCGCATGTGCAATCAGCGTCTGGGCATCTATTTGCAGCATCTGGGTTTACCTGCAGAGCAAGATTTAGCACTTCAAGACTACTTAAATAATTAGAAAAATCAAAGATGTCTTCCCAGAAAGAAAAAAAAGCAAGAAAAATTAACTCCTTACCCCCAGACATCTGAGTCTTTTACTTATTTCCAGATTTCTGTAGAAAGTCGTAAAGAGAAGTATTAAGAACTAGGGCACAAAGCTACAGCTCCCATTCTGTGTAATACTGTCCTGTATATTTGCACTGCAAATGGACGTATGTATCAGAAAACAAAGCAGAAACACAAATCAGCATACTTGGTATCCTACAGTTTCATACTGGTGTTGATACACAGCCTCACCTAGTTTACATGGCAGAAAAAGAAACAGAGCAATACAGAAAGTGCACCTTATCAAACGGATCCTCCTCCTCATTTACAGATTAGCAAATTTTCTCCGCTTAGCCACTATGTTCACGCTTTGCATAATTAACCTATTTCATTAAAAGAAGGAGTGCTTTTCTTATGAGAAACAGGAACCCAGGTGCTGTAAGTTATGAAGATTTGCTCAGAAAATCTTATTTTTAAATCCTGCTCAGGCACATTTCCTAACCTAAAAACAGTAACGTTACTGATTGAAACAAAATGACAAGGTGGGAAGAGGAGTGAAAAATACTAATCAAGAACCAAGGACATCACAAAATGAATAATGTTTAATCCATCTTAATGCTACCAGGAAAATTAAGTTTAAGCTGCACATTTAATTAGTCTACTAATGCTGTTTGATGGGCCTCCTCGTAATGTCAAGACCACTGGGATCTTCTGCGTGTCCCCAGGAAACCTGAGATTTTTCATTATGTCTGCCTCTATAGCAGAGATATGACTTAGTCATCCCTTCTCTTGGGCTTCAAGCCTATCACTGTTTACACATAATTCATGTCCCTTTTGCTTATGCATCCACAGGAAGATGGCGCATGCTGTTCACAAAGAGTTTTCATATTGTTACAGCTGTGCATGCGAAAATCTCACCTACTGCCAGGGCTAGTCAAGTACTTCTAGGCTCCAAATGGCTGACTGTGTTTGTCAGGTCTAAGCAGTGCCTACTAGCAGAACTGCATATCGCTGTAGTCTTAAAAATAATGTCTGGGAGAACAGCATCCTAGCAAGATGCATGAAACAGCTCAGAAGATTATCAGCCTTTATGTTAAGAACAGGAGGAAGTCATTCCCCTTATAGCGCTGGAGTAACAACACTAAAGAGTAGGTAGATGTAAAGACCTCAAAATTATTCTGTTTCATTGATTAGCTTAGAGAATTTTTTTGTTAGAGATTGGATAAGGTCAAGAAGTCCAAAGGCTCCTTAAGACTCTGTTTGGTTAATGGATTTTGAGCAGCATCACAGCACTTTAACCTTTCATCCCAAAGCTGGAGGCCAAAAGAAGCTCTCTAGCACTGATTATTGAGGGTAAGATTTACTCCTAGCAACAGCATCCACTAACCAGCAGGTCAAATGCCATCTTTCTGATTTAAAAAAAACCACTTAAA
>WAAD01026580.1:3245-14245 GCA_013389945.1 Fregata magnificens | reverse complement strand
TTAAGATCATCGATGTAAGACATAACAGATGCAAATTTCACTATGATTTGTCAAAAATAGTTTGAGCCATCAGTGTTGAGGGAAAAAAAAGTATTTTTTCACAGCTTTAATGGCAGTGATGTCCTGTGTACACAGCTGGCTGAATAATGAACTATACTTGTGAATAATTACCCCATCACTGATTTGGTTTTTGAGTTTTTTTCCAGCAGCCCAAATTCTCTCACTCAAATGAACTTCTGATTCAGCTTGAAATAGAAAAAGCAATGTGAATTATTTTCCAGATGGAATGTGAGGATATTTTTATGGACTGGTGCTGAAAGAACCCAAAATGTTTCAATGTATGTTTACAGGAGAGATGCTCTTACCCTCTGAGAATACTGAACGGGGGCTTGAGAAAAAAAGCGAATGTATGTCCAGATGGAAACACTCATGCAATTTTTAAATTGCCCTGTTCTTCCCTGCAAGGCAATTCAAGGCAAATTACTGTTGGACAAACCCAATGCATTTAGTCCTGAATCAGGAAGTTACCACAAAGCAGAAGACATGCAGTTAGTTTCTGCAGTAGCTTAACTCTACTGACTTGGTTGGTGTTCAGCTCTTTATCCAGCCTATAGATAACACAGGCAAGAAGAAAACCTCATTTATTATTCTGGTCTGTAAGTTGTTGGTAGTTGAATACTTATGTTATTATTCTTCCCTTGAAGTATTCATACTTGTTATTTTCCTGCTCAGCCTAATGGTCTTTATGATTCCTATTCTGAGGGTCTCACTACGCGCTACAGGAGGTGGCAGGACACCTAACTTCAGAAGTTGAGGACTCTGCTAAGCATTTGCATTTGGCAGGTGGAGGTTGACTTTTCTGAGTCCTTATGCACACATTTGTGAAGTCTACATAAAAACAGTTATATTGATCTTTACAAGTATCAGGCTGCGTATGGTATGATCCCAGCATGTTCATTTGCATGTTCCTATATTATTATTGAGGTGCATAACTACTGAGCTACCTATGGTATTGGTTAGAAATTGACTGGAGAGACAGTCCAGAGAAAAGCTAAGCAACAATATGATTATTCTTTACTTCTTTATATACCTATCCTGGTACTGATTATTAACAAGACTCTATTTGTGGAAGCCCTAATTATGCTCATCTCTTTACTAACCTTTGGAAAACTAAGCAGACCTGACATAAAAAACTGGAAAAGAATTCTGCAACAACCCCAGGATATAGCAGTCATTACCAAGTGTTAATGCACTGGTGAGCTTGCAGTGCATCCACTTACAATCAATATTATGCAATTATTCAAAGTTTTGCTTACTTTTCCCTTTTTAGTTAAAGCATTTTCACTCTGATGTGGTTTCAAGACTTTTGACAGTAAATTAGTAGATGTACTTGATTTCTCATTTTTTAAAATGTCACTAGGCAGATTTTTTCACAAAATAACCTGGAAAATACAATCCCAGCCAGTTTTTTACACTAGATGATCTCAGGTTTTGGCTAAAGCCAGTGATATACCACAAAGCAACCCATTACACAGAAGTGAGTAAGTAGAAAGGAAGCTTGCTTTGATTCACATTTTATTCATGTGACGTTTAGCTGTTAGAACTTCTAGAAAATCCTCCCTTACTACCCTTCAGCCCCTCACCTGTGAATAGGTGTGAATAGCACGATGTTAAGGGCAAACAGAGTAAGAGTTACTGGAAGGAAGCATAAGCAGGTGGTTCTGCATCAGGCAGATATCATTAGGCTATAGTGAGGGCTAGGGTTCATATACTAAGGACTGATGAGCTATGATTATTGCTGGATCCTGAACGCTACATAAGTTTATGATGAGGGATGCTACCAAAGGGCTTTTTGCAAATTTTCTGATCAATTTCTATTAACGTATGCTTAGGATCAAGATTATACTTCAGCACGGCGGGACCCAAAAACTACGTGTATTGCTGGATCATGTAAACCATTAAAGCCAATATCAGTAAATACCTATTTTATCTAAGGGATAGAGTATATATTTGTGCCCTATAGTTTGTCCTAGTCTATGTTAATCAGCAGCAAGAAAAAAAATAATCCAGATTTCCCTTGTTCATAATCAGTCCCATCTCTACTTTTTAGAAAATTATTACAAAGAAAACATCAGCGTATCCACCGAACTGTGATTACATGTTAGATAAACTTCACAAAAGATAGGGTTTCACAGATACATTAGAGAGATGTTTTAGAAGACATCTTTTTGGGAATGGCAGGGGTGTGGCTTTTTGTTTGGTTGGTTATTTTTTAACTGCAAAAAAGACAACTTTCTAATATGACAAAATACTTCATTCATGTAAGCTCCAGATGTTTTGTTTCAGCAAGGGGTGGGGCGTGGGGGGTGTGGATATTCAGATCAGGCTTGACAATTTGTTTCTTTTTATTTAAATAACTGCAGCAGTTCATTAGTTCATGCTAGTGTAATTCCACTGACATCAATGCAGTTATTCTTGAATAGCAAGGTGCCAATCAGGCTATAAAATATTATCAACTCTCCCATATAGAGAGGAATGGTTTGTTGGGTTATGCTGGAAAATGGAATAACCCCAGTAATGCAAGTACTACAAAAATAATAGGAAAGCATGTTACAGAGGATCCCCATGTGGTCTTTCACTGGTGTTTATTAGTTTGGACTTATTATCTAGGTGAGCTAATGGCTCCTCTCAGATTCACATGAATGTCTTTGTTTCCTGTTTCTCTGTATTCTTGGTCTGAGGTGGGTTTCTTAGCTCAGATGCAGCCCCAAACTTGTGGGCCCAGTTTCCCATATTCAAACTACTATATTCTCCTAACATCTGGAGTATTAAAAGGTAATGTAGTGATAACTACAGCATACTGATAAGTCCATGCTAAATCCAACCAGTCTTCACATGGAGTGACACAGGGGTTTCCCCACACCCTCCACAGCATTTCTAACCCTGGTAACACAGTTCAGAAATGCTCAAGCTGCTAACTTAAACCTAAGAGGATTTACCAAGCTTCACCTTTGTGCTGTGCAATACCACATAAGTTGCTTTCAGATTTGATGGTCCTGGAAACAATATAGCCACTTCTATGAAGGACTATGCCCAAATTAATAAGCCTACCTAAAGTTTACCTGTGTCTGCCTGGAGCCAGCTTGGGTTCTTCTGCACTTATAAACAATCTATACCTCATTTAAGCAGCTCACAGATAATGGAGATTATATATTACATACTGTCATATAATATATGAGGGTATCTAGGCACTAAAAGAATTGGCACTGTGTAAGATTTTATATAACCAAGGAGATTTTATTCAAATATCATTTTACTGGACTAGGATTCAAGTGGATGACAAGTCCACTTCTGTCATGGTCTTATGACTGAAAAATTGCAGCACTGAGTAAAACGGATTACATTTAGCTGTTATTTTCAGAGGTGACATAAAATTCCTTTACTTCACAACTCACAAATCTTTACATAGAAATCCTCTGCTATGTCTATGTCTCTCTTTGGGGCACAGACAGTTTCTCTCTATGTGTATGCAAAAATTATTATCTCAGAAGATGTTTAAGCTGCACAGAGGACCCATTCCTTCACTCATATATATTAGTACACTCAGACAGAAAGCTGAGAAACACTGAAAGGAAAAGAAAGATTATTAAAGGACTTGGGGGGTGGGGTCCAAACCAGAAATGCTCATGCCATCACATCCAACTGGGGAGTAAGTCAGGCCAGCCAGTGCAGGGACAAAGGTTCCTTAGCTGTCTTCCAAGATGTGAATCAGAAGAACAACCACCTCAAGTGTATGTATACAAATGCACACAGTCTGGGAAACAAACCAGAGGAACTGGAGCTCCATGCCCACTCAGAAGGTTATGATATCACAGGAATAACTGAAACATGGTGGGACAACTCACATGACTGGGGGATCGCGATGGACGGTTATAGGTTGTTTCGCAAAGACAGGCAGGGAAGAAGAGGTGGAGGAGTCGCACTCTATATCAAGGAAAACCTTGAACGTATCGAAGTCAACTATGGTGATTGTGAATGCTCTACTGAATGCCTCTGGGTTAAGATCAGAGGGGTCGTCTGCAAGCAGGACCTTACAGTGGGCATCTGCTACCGACCTCCAAACCACAATGATAAAGCCGATGAAGCAATACTTGGGACGCTAAAGCAAGCTTCTGGTCAACAGAACCTGGTTCTCATGGGTGACTTCAACTACCCAGACATTTGCTGGAAGAACAGTACAGCAGCTCGCATGTCATCCATCAAGTTTCTGGAATGCATCGAGGACTGTTTTCTCTTACAAATGTTAGATGTGCCAGCCAGGAATGAGGCACTGCTGCACTTGCTATTCACAAACCAAGAAAACCTGCTTTGTAATATCTCGGTCAGTAACAACCTTGGCTGCAGTGATTACAATACTGCGGAGTTTGGGATCCTGCTGAGCGTGCTGAAGGTAAGCACCAAGACTAGGGTTCTAGATTTTAGAAGAGCAAACTTCAGCTCTCTCAGAGCTCAGTTGGGAGGGATTCCGTGGGATGCTTCCATGGAGGATAGAGGAGCTAGCAAATGCTGGGAGTTCTTCAAGAATGCTCTCTTGGAGACACAAAACCAGTTTATCCCCTATAAAAGGAAGGGAATTAAGCAGGGTAAGAGGCCCCCTTGGCTCAACCACAAGCTCCTGGGTATGCTCAAAACCAAAAGTGAAGCATACCAGAGATGGAGAAATGGAAGATTATCTGTTGAGAACTACAAGGGCATTGCCAGAGTGTGCAGAGATGCAGTTAGAAAAGTAAAAGCTCAGCTTGAATTGGAACTGGCCAGAGATGTCAAAAATCACAAGAAAGGGTTCTTCAGGTATGTAAATTGCAAGCAGAAACAGAAGGAAAACATAGGTCCGCTGTTAAACAGTAGAGGTGAATCAGTCACCAACAACGCTGAAAAGGCAGAGGTTCTCAACACTTTCTTCACCTCTGTCTTTACCAACACTGTTGGGTCGCAGGCATTGGGAACGAAAATCCAGGTTGATCCAAACATAGATCCACCATCAGTGAAGGAGGAGTTAGTATGTGAATTATTACAGGAGCTTGACCCCTACAAATCGATGGGCCCTGACGCCATCCACCCGAGGGTGTTGAGAGAGCTGGCTGATGTCATTGCGAGGCCACTCTCCATAACCTTCGAGAAGTCGTGGAGATCCAGGGACATCCCAGAGAACTAGAGGAAGGTGAATGTTACCCCATCTACAAGAAGGGCTCAAGGGAGGATCCAGATAATTATAGGCCCATCAGTCTTACCTCAGTCCCCGGGAAAGTTATGGAACGGATCCTCTTAGGGGCCATTACAAGTCAAATGAAACACATGATTCGGAAAAGCCAACACAGCTTCACTAAGGGCAGATCATGCCTGACAAATCTGGTGGCCTTCTACGATAAAGTGACCTGCTCGGTTGATGTGGGGCGAGCGGTGGACGTTCTCTGCCTGGACTTCTCCAAGGCTTTTAATACGGTTCCCCATAGCCTCCTCCTGGAGAAATTGTTGCGTTACGGCCTAGACAAGTGGTCTGTGCAGGGGTGGGAAATTGGTTGACAGGCCGCACCCAGAGGATGGGGGTAAATGGCTCCTTTTCAAATTGGCAACCCGTCACAAGTGGGGTCCCCCAGGGATCCATATTGGGCCCAACGTTATTCAATATCTTCATAAGTGATCTGGATAACGCGATCAAGTGTAGCCTGATGAAGTTCACCGACGATACCAAACTGAGTGGGCAAGTAGACACTCTGGAAGCCACCCTGCAGGAAGATCTCGATAGGCTGGAAGAGTGGGCTAACAAGAACCTTATGAATTTTAACAAGGACAAGTGTAAGGTCTTGCACCTGGGAAAACACAATCCAGGAGCGCAGCACAGACTGGGATCCACCAGGCTGGAGAGCAGCTCCGTGGAAAGGGACCTGGGGGTCCTGGTGGACAGGAAGCTTAATATGAGTGAACAGTGTGCTGCTGCGGCCAAGAAGGCCAAGAGGATGCTGGGTTGCATCAAAAAGGCCNGTTTGTTCAGCCTTGAGAAAAGGAGGCTTAGAGGTGATCTCATCACTGTGTATCAGTACTTGAAGGGAAGTTACCCAGAAGATGGAGACTCCCTTTTTACAAGGCATCACATGGAGAGGACAAGGGGTGATGGGTATAAGTTACTCTTAGGGAGATTCCGGCTGGACACGAGAGGGAAATTTTTCACGATAAGAACAGCCAACCATTGGAATAATCTCCCCAGGGAAGTGGTCGACTCCGCTACGCTGGATACTTTTAAGACTCAGCTGAACAGCGTGCTGGGCCATCTCGTCTAGATTGTGCTCTTGCCTAGAAAGGTTGGACCAGATGATCCTTGAGGTCCCTTCCAACCTGCTGTTCTATGAATCTATGATTATTAATTTATTCTAGACTTTACAGCAGTGTTCTCTCCAGCAAAGATGCATTTCTAATACCAAAGGGTAAATGTTTCATTTTAAATGGTTCCTGATCTCAAGTCATCAGTCAGTTATACAGTCACAATTTCACCTGAAGTAGCTGTTCAGTGCACACATGTGTTTTCCTCTGAATTCAGGTCATTTGCTCCTTTTCCAGCTCTGCCTTATGCTGAAAGCCAAGTTTGAGAATTTATATCAAACAACAGAAATTGACATTCACCCCATTTTTTGTGACCTGTGTTTTTTATATGAAAACAAAGATCAAACAAATATTTCAGACTCTCTTTTGTCTCCAAGAGGTCATTTGGCTCACCTGGCCAAATCAGTTTATATAACAAGCCTTTGCTATATATGATAGTGACTTATTTTCTTTGCAACAAGGATATGAAAAAGCATTTTTAAAAAGAGCCGAGGTTAAGATTTTTTTATTCAAGTAAATATTGAACACATTCCTAGAATAGCCCTTCAGATCTGGAATAGGTTCAAGAACAGTTACCTAACAGTCTGAAGAACAAGTAACTCTAAGTTTTGATTTTGTAAGAAAAATGTCAAAAGGCAGACTGAACCTTAATCATATGATAGCGAATGCTTCAGGATTTTTTGGTTTTAGGGTTTTCTGGTGGAGGGAGAAATCTAGGTAGTGAAGAATAATACTTAGCAGAAGTTAAATAAAACCAGAAGTGATATCAGTTACTCAGATGCTCTTACTTGATTGTGTTTCTGTAAAAGCAGTAATCAAAGAGGAGCCCAAACCAAAATTCTTGTTCAGAGCAACACAGAGACAAGGGAACACCAAATCCTGAGATTGCCAGTGGGATTCAGAGGCCACACTTCTAATGAGTGCAGGTGGAGTTTTGTGCCAGAATTCTTTTGCTCTTTGCTTTCAGACAAGTGCAACTCTGGATCTAAATTTCACTGCTGCCTGAAAGGTCTGGGCAACCTATTGAATACTGGGCAGATTACTGGCCTCAGATTCCAGCTCTGCAGCCCACCTCTGTCTTTAAAACAAATGAAGTAAACCAAACATACAAATGCACCAGTGTACAACCGTATGTTCCTTGTAGAAAACAAAGTATACTTCCACAAAAACAATCTTTTGCATGTTTTGCATTTTTCCTTTCTCAAAATCCCCACCTGTATCTTTTCCAACTTACTTTTTTTTGCCTCCCTTAGCACCAAAGACTCTCCAATTTCTTCTGTAGCAAGTACACAGAGTCAAGACCTGACAGGACTAAGCAGTAGCTTCTAAATGGTATCTGCCGAATACAATGGCATGTGCGGGCACTATTCAGCATGTAAATCCAACGATATCTCACCCAATATGCATGTCTATATGTGTCCTTCTTTTGACCAATGAGTTTAGATAGTCAGTACCAAGATCACTCATACTGTACACAGAAGACCTTCGTTCCAGCCACAGCCAAAATGAAATACCTGAAGCAAAAAATACAGTCAAGCTCTCCCTCCTCTTTAGTCAGTACAGTGACTACTCAGCACTAGTTCATGCTCCTCTTTCAGTGATTATCAGAGGAAGGACTGAGAGAGCTCAAGTCAGACTACACAGCTTGAGTTTTTCATCATGTTCCAAAACAGTATGTGAGTGCTTTCCAAGCTGCTGAAAGAAATGGGGGTCTACCCTTCCTCAGCCTCTTCTATAGAGTAGTTCTTTGGCCTCTTCAGTCACTAGTCTCCTGTGAACCTGAGTGCCTAACTCAGAAGATGAGAGTTCTGCAAAGTGACAAGACTCCTTAAACATAGGTGTGGCTGAAGTGAATACCTTCATCCTGAAAAACATTCCTTTGGCAGAGAAAGAGGCTGGCCTGTCTCCACAGTCATTAGACTCTACTAGGGTGGGATAAGAGGCACACAAATCAAGTGACTGTCCAGTCAGCTGGGATGCCCTCACTAAGAATGAGTAGCTGGTGCTCCACACGTGCTTTTTCTAGAAGGAGCAAAGTACATCTCTAAGGTGTACTTCTAAGAACAGTGTGGCAGCAACAGAAACACCACTGTGAGAGATCCCAGGAGCAGAAAAAGTCTCTTCATTACTTTAGGTGTCACAACCAAGTATACTCATTTGCAGTTAGTTTGTCTCAAAGATGCAGAATAGAAAAAGCACTGCTCTGTGTTTTTCTATGATCTTTAAATAAAACTGTGATTCATTAGTGCTGTTTTAAATTGAAGATAGGAAAGTTGGCAGACAAACACACACAAGTTTTATCAAGTGAGTTGCAATCTAAAGCAAGTGAGAAATCCTCTACCACTTCACTGATCACAGAGAGGGCTTGAAGAAGATCAGTTCTGATCACAGAAGGTGCTGAACCAAATGCTACCCTTACAGCTAATTTCCTCAAATTCTTCCAACTACTTTTTTCCTATAGAAGTTCAGACAGAATGACAGGAGCTTCTTTTTCCCAAATTCAGAAACACAAGCTTTTGAAAGCATATGTTCTCTGAAAGAGCAGTACGTTGTGTCCCCATTCAGACAAACTAAATTATATAAAATTCTATCATAACTACTACCACTTTTGTTTTTCAACTCACAAAATCCAAAGAAAAGCTGTAAGCTTACTTCGGTAAAACACTAACTACTTCCATATGGCTCTGAGATACAATGAGCACACTGTATGCCTGGAGCAGCATTTACCACAGGAATAATAAAATATGAAATCATATTTATCATGTAAATATAATTCTGTACTATTAATTACAATATATATTAAGCACAACTTATATAAAACACAAAGCCAAATGTTATTACATGAAATTACATTTGAAATATCAGACACTTAAACATTAGTAAATGTGGGTAATCAAGAAAACAAAAAAAAAATTTCTTGTCTGTACTAAAATAAAGATGTTTTATTAATGTGACCACAAGTTATTTCAGGGGTCTGCCCCATTTATTGTATGGGTGAACTGTGTTTAGCTGGGCAGCTATCCAATATTTTGTTTACACTTGGTTTTGCAAGCTTGGTTTATAGCCCACAATTCAAACACTCTTATGAAGTCAGAGCTAGTAATTTAGTGAGGACTTTTCTGTTGTTACAATTTGATTATTTCACAAGGAAGGTAAAAGGATATTATAACCATAAAACTAACAACAACAAATATTCTTATTGGCAACTGAGTGCAAAACCACTAGTACTTAGGATAATTCAGGAATCCTACTTTAAGATATCTATAGACTGATTTTTCAGAAAATACAACATATTTTGTGATCTGTATAATCAAAATTCTGACAAACTAAGCAAACTGAAATTCAAGTCCCTGCATCAAAGCAAATTAGCATAATTTCTCAACTAATCAGTTCTTTAAAAGAAAATTGGCCAAAAGTCTGTTAGCAAACCAAAGTTAATGAAAAATTTAATTTTTTTTCTGAGATAGAAAAGCAGCAAAGCACATTTTAAACCTCAAGTCTGTCTATGCTTTAATTGAATAAAAGAGCTTCTTACAGTAGAAAATGCCAAAAATGCTTTAAATGTGGGAACTGCATTGGTCTAAATATGGGCATCTGTGCTGTTTATAATGATGGAAAATATCCAGGTATTCTTTGGACTAAGCATTAGAGCCATTTAGAGTGCATTTATGATAATCCACTGAGAAAGTCTGGGTTTCCCACTGGCACAAGAAAAAAATGCAGACTGCAAGCTTTTACTTGAGGAACAAAGCATCAGTTTGTATTGTATCTAGGTTAAAAGTATCCCTGGTAATGGCTATAGTCACATGAAGCAAGTCATCTGAAAGAAACGCTAGTAGGCTTTATAAACTATTCTTTTTTTTCCAGTCATAGGAATATAAAGTAATATTTCTGAAGTAGAAAGAAACCTTAGCGTTTGCAATGCTATAAGGAAATATAAGGAAATGCTGGCAAGACCTGAGTCCCTTGTTGGAGTAAATGTTGAGATTTGTGGCAGAATACTGCAGTGAGCACTATATTTCATGCAGCTGTTTCTCCTATGAATTAATGTATTAACACTAGCATTTTTATTATTCCTTTTCAAACCTGAGATGGGTTCTCCCCAATCTTTCATGCATTCAGAGTTATAACTGCTCGCTTGAATAAAAAAGGTAACTTCACATGTTTTTTTAAACTGCTTTCCAGTCATAAAAAAGATAAAGCAGATGAGATGAATATGGAAGAACAGAATAAAGGAGGTGGATTTGATACCCTCTCCTTTGAAAACACAGTGATTGAGACAGGGTCCTAATTTGATATTAAAATAGTTAATTAAGGATGTAAAAATCCCCAAAGGCTTCCCCACTAGCACAATTTAGACTTCAAATTTGCATATTTTGTTACAAACTTTATTTATGTCAACACTGCCATTTTTTAAATTCCAACCTAAACTTCTGTTTGTTTGTTTGTTTTAAGAGAGAGTTAAACTTCCTTTCCCCTCCAGTATTTCTCCAAAGTTTCTGTGCAGACAGGACTTTTGATATTCCACGTTTTTGCAATGAAACGAAAAAATGCTACAGCTTTTTAGATTTTGCAGTATTGTTTTTGAAAAATTATAATACTGTTTTTCAAACAATTGTGGT
>WAAD01026579.1:1830-28476 GCA_013389945.1 Fregata magnificens | reverse complement strand
TGTACATTGTGAAACATGATACTAAATGTTATTACAGTCATCTAGAGTATTTTTAACAAAAACTAATTATATCAACATAGAATTTAATATGCACTTGTGGGACATCAGTTCTACTGTATTATCATTTGTTAAATTATACACTTGACTCTTGTTCTTTTGAGGCCTTCATCACCATTGCTAGGTTTCTGTCTATTAACGTTCTCTCATAATAACAATGAAAGAATTGTTCCCAAGCAAATAATTGTTGCACAAAATCAAAGAAGAAATTACTCATATGTTTTCCTTTTCTTGGATTTGAACAGGTTCATAACATATGGTTTTAACTTCTTTATGCATAGTGGCCAGTCAAATATATAATAATTGTTATAGATTTTCTTTATAGCATAATCATATCTTGTATGTTGCAGTCTAAATAAAATTGTTCTTTTGAGCAATGTCTTACATCTGTGTAGGTAGCTGATTTGAATTAAAGCCTATTTGTAGTTGTATCAGTATTTGTTTAAATGGATAGTTTTTGAAAACCATGGCTTTTCCTTTGCTGTATTAATTTTGAAAGTAAGGGTTTGACAAAAAGAATATGTATCAGAAGCAATGAAGGAAAAAAGTTATGTAAAAAACTGAGCATACTTTATCACATGGACATCTACAATTAAGCTGAGAGATACATAGAAACAACCAAAGGTACACCTCTAATTATAATCATATTTTCTGGTATGTTTTACTTGCTGGAACTGATGCTGAGGCTAAACTTCCTATGTTTCTTTTGTAGTTCACCAAGGGAGCAAAGGATAGGTTCCTCTTTTGGGCCAAAGAATCCTGTTCTGAATAACCCTTTAGAGAACCTTTTTCTTCATTGTTAATGGAGGAATACTGAGTTTAAACTCCTGATATGAACATTAGTCTCTGAGAATATCACCTAATCATGTGGCCCTACACAGTATACTTACTACAAGGTTAAAAATAATATTTGCTGAAGATTGGCTTCAACTGGGTATTAAATCAGCCCCTACTTTGTCTTTAAAACTGAAAAGAAAAATTGCTGTATAGCTGAAACAAAGTTTTCAGAATCAGCTCTTAAAATATATGTATGAATGTAGGAATAAGGCCTTAAAACTCATGCCTCAAAGAGATCTGCTTTCACTGTTTAGTAAAATGTCTGGTTTTTGAGTGATCATTCAAACAAAACATAAATTACGTGACTCTTCACCGAAACTCACTTTCCAACCACAATAAAAAGTGGAGATCCCATGATATAGGTCACAGAAGTAATAACAGTTTGGCCTAGGAATTCAAGTACTTGACTGACATTTTTAGTTTGTCACTTATTGGGATTTGTTTTACATTATTCAAATTGGTAAAAAATCCACACAACATTCTTAAAGTAGAAAAAAAAAAATCCTTCGTGTCCACACTACATATATCTCTATAGTGAATCATACAAAGCCATGGACAAATTAATCTGTGTCCTTTCTTGCATCTGATTCTTCAGGATATTTATCATTTTCAGAATAATGCTTCATAACTAATTGCCTAACTAATTAAAACTCTCATATGCCACATGTTACCCATCAGTGAAGCAGCAAAGTAGAAGCAGCAGCCTGAGGTTTTTATGTGGATTTGCTTCCTGCTTACTCTCTGGATTCTCTGTTGAAATGGTGTCATCTTGTCCTTTTCTAAAAAGATAAGTTGATAACTGAAAGCTAAGTTGCCTGAGTCTTTATTACCGAAGTAACCATTGTAATAACAGTAAATACTTCAGCAAAATATTTTTCTTGCCTATTGAATTTCCTCCATTAGGGGCAAAAAAAGTGAAGATCATGGAATCTAAAGAGTCAATATATGTGCATATTTTTAAATGACATCTAAAGTGTGGAAAAGTGACTAGTAGTTTTATATATCTCAATTTTCAAAGACTGATCTGATTCCAGAATGAAAGTACCAAACATTTTGAAAACAAGGTCATAGAAAGACAGAGCCAAGTGGTGTCCCAAGTTCTTTTGGAAAATATCAGTTGCTGGTACCATCTTACAAATACTTTGAGGTTTCTCTGACAGAAAATATTGTACTTTATGGAAAACAGAACAAAATATCAGCAATAACTGGAATTTTTGAGAGGACCAAAGATCTGTGCTTTCTTCTCAATTAAAATTTTCTTTGAGATTTTCTTGCGCTCTTTCAAAATCTCCTGGCTCTACTTATAATTCTCTTTTTTCTACTTTTCAAGTAGAAAAGCTTATTATTCACCTTCTTAAATTAGTGAAAACAATTAATGAAACAGAAAATTATATTGATCAAACATTTAATATCTATAAAATTACTAGTAATAAAGATATTCAGATATTCTACTTTCCATTTCATCTAGAAAATTAGGTAGTTTCATGCGGAAATCATAATTTGCCCACCCTCTTCTTATAAAAATGACCTAGTTTAAAATCTCTTTAAAAATTAAGTTGTAAATGACCTATTCAATATTGAAATACAGTTTAGAGATAAAAGAATTAATAAATATCACCAAATAACATTAACAAAAAGAAGAATTTTTGTTTAAATAGCTGTAGCTATAGGTTTATGAGGCAGTTGTGCTTATTATAGAAGGGTACAACAGTACTTCTGTGAAAATGAGTACATTTTTTTAATTAAGCTACAAAAAATGTTGAGGAACCTCTTGAAATACTTACGTTTTATATGTGACTAAAATGTTGAGATGTTTGACGATAATGTAGTAATTCCGTTCAATGAATATAAGACTAACTTCAACAATTCTAGACACACTGTGCAGATGAGGTACCGTCACAAAAACAATTCTACCTGGGTTTTGGATAACATTTTGAGAAACGTTAAAAATAGTCCCTTTGTTACACACCGTG
The DNA here is from genome assembly GCA_013389945.1 of Fregata magnificens. Classification (NCBI taxonomy): domain Eukaryota; kingdom Metazoa; phylum Chordata; class Aves; order Suliformes; family Fregatidae; genus Fregata; species Fregata magnificens. The sequence continues at coordinate 25,609 of WAAD01026579.1, read as the reverse complement.
AAGGCAATTTTTTTGTTCTCTAAGACCTAACATTCATTAATTGCTTCTCTAATTGCTTTACGGGGATTTGTTGGCTGATAGATTTATCTTTCATTGTTTGGAAAAATCTGACAGTCACTAAATATTCTAACAGAATAATTTAGCAAATGCCGTTCAAATAGTGGTGCAAGTGGTGAATCTGATTAATTATTTTTAAATAACTCCTATCTAGTCTCACACTGACAAAAACATACAGTGGAGTTGTAATGGAATTAATATTCAAAAAACCTCAGATGGTTGTGGATATGAACCATATCATGCTAGATTTTTCCTTTGCCTCTGATCTAATTCTACATCCTTTGAAGTCAGCGATTAATGGTTTAGGGATTCCTTCTTTTAAGACAACTTAGAGTAGAGCTTGAACTTTCTGATGTATATAAATAAGGCATAATTTTCCTACTTTACTTGATATATCAAAACTTTTTCCTTTCCAAGGAAACCTTAAGGACATAAAGGGGAGAACTTAGGAAGATTCAAATTTATTTAGGGTGTAAAATAATTTTGGATGCAGAGATACTTGATTTGGCCAATTGTAAACTAATCCAGAAGAGTTTTGTTGTGGTGCTTGAGCTATTTGAGGCTGAAAAAATATAGCAATGGCATATAACTGCTGATAAAACTGTATTGTTTCCAGATGTGAGCTAGCATCTCTGTATGTGCTGTGTAATATTGGAATAAGTATCAGTTTATATCTTCAGTCAGTTAGGGATTATCTATTTTACTGTTACGTTAGACTTTCTCTAAGTGCTGCTAAGTGCTGGAGCAAATTAGGAAATTTCATTTCTGGTAGTATAGCTATATTCTGTATGGGCTCAAGAGCTCAAGATGAGCTTACTTTTGGTGCTGAAGACTGACTGGGAGTTAAGTTCCTTTGTTCCCAGTACAACAGGAAAATCATAGGACTGGTCACCACACCAGATGTACTGATATGAGAAAAGAGTTTGTGCCATAATGCCATTTGTATTTAGTAGTTTGTACTAAACATTTTATTTAGTAGCTTAGTAATAGACTGCATGTTTGAGCTCCTCTTTTCTGAGGAGCCAAATTCTCAGAAATGCTAGAGAGTGTCCAAATTGTAGACATGTATCCATTTCTTTTGTTTAAGGGGAAGCAAAGGGGGAGGGTTTTCAATCCTTTTTATTTTCTTAAGTAGTTTCATTCTTGAATGACATAATTTTAAACAATTGAGATATTTCACATTGGGTAAAACACCCATCTGAATTCCAATTCTACTTTAAAGACTTTTTATATATTCAATACTAAGCAGCCATTGGATAGACTACAGAATCTGAAGTAGGAAGTAGGAGCTTTCTAGGAGCTATCTTTGCACAGATCAGTGCCTTCAGAACATGCCTTTTATGCAGATGACTGTTATTTACTTATGTCTTTGTGTAGACAAGCTATAATATATCCTACTCATCTAATATGAATTTTAATTTTGAATGAATCTCTGAACTCAGGGGGTAAGTTTATTCAGGTGGCCAATTTTAACTTTTATTTTTTGGTTTTGGGGTAAAGACACAACGTTCTAGATGGCTTCGACTAGTAGAGGTGTGTTGGTCAATATTTATCAACTAAATTCAGTCTGTTGTACTTTAGGCATCTCTTAAGCTCCAAATAAGTTTCAGAAGTGCAGTGAAATCTTAGTTTTTAAGTTTAGGATTTTTGCAAATGTTTTATCCTCATTTCCTTATATGCTGCTTTCTCTCTAGGAAGTCTATTAATTAAGAAAAATTGCTTGGTTCCTCTGTCTAGTTGGAGCTATAAAAGGCAACAACATTTGTTTGTCTCCATTTCATGTGTTTGTTATTCTGGAAGCTGTGTAGTTTGATTTTGCCCATCTACCAGTACTGCATATGTTCCTGAATTAAAGTGCACACTAAGGTCATAGATTTTATATTTTCTTAGGGCTCATGGCCATGGAACACTTTAAACTGGAACCCAAGAGGAACTGGTCCATATCTCTAATTTAAATTTCTTGAGGACACACACAGAAATACATTTATTCTGTCCTATTTTTTCCTAATTTACTTTTAATTAATTTTTCTATCTAGTTAAGCATGCTTATTTGCACTATTGAGCTGTATTGACCCAAACTGGACTTGGGGCTCCTTTGGAAAATTCCTCAGAATTTTACATTCTGAAAGATATTTCCTGCATTAAAGATCTCACTATATGAATCGAAAAAGAGAAATACAGTTTTACTGATAGGAAATGAAACAGCCTTTTTTGNATACATTGGTAAACTCTACAACATGCTATTTGATATAAAGAACTAAGTTCAAATTTAAATCTTGAAGTGCAAAAGCAACCATATATATTTTATCTGTAGGGTGGCTTGAAGCCTAACTGCAAGCCAATGAACGACAAATTTTGGTAATTCTTCATCACCAAAATGTCATGAGTAACTGATAGTAAATTATATCAATTTTATTTAAGAACATCTGTAGAAATGTTTTTCAGATTGTATAGTATAATCNTTTTTTTTTTTTTTTTTTTTTTTTTTTAAGTGGTACTGATAAATGCATGTCGTGTTACTTCATGTCCACATCTGAGGGCTCGGTATTGGGGCCAGTTCTGTTTAATATCTTTATCAATGATCTGGATGAGGGGATTGAGTGCATCCTCAGCACGTTTGCAGATGATACCAAGACAGGCAGGAGTGTTGATCTGCTTGAGGGTAGGAAGGCTCTACAGAGAGATCTGGACAGGCTGGATCGATGGGCTGAGGCCAATTGTATGAGATTCAACAAAGCTAAGTGCCAGCNACTTAGTTGATACAAATCTGTGCCTTATTGTTAGTATGATACACCATATTTATAATAATATTTAGACTGTGATAGTGACAGAGGCCCCAAGAACACATCAGGCTATTTGTTATATAAAAGGTAACAGTTTTGAAGTGGTTGTAGGTAATAAGGGCACACAATTACCATCTGAGAACTATTTANCAACTACCTGAAAGGAGGTTGTAGTGAGGTGGGGGTGGGTCTCTTCTCTCAAGTAACAAGTGATAGGACAAGAGGAAACAGCCTCAAGTTGCACCAGTGGAGGTTCAGATGGGATATTAGGAAGAAATTTTCAAGTATTGGAACAGGCTGCCCAGGGAAGTGGTTGTGTCACCATCCCTGGAGGTATTTAAAAGACATGTAGATGTGGTGCTTAGGCACATGGTTTAGTGGTGGACTTGGCAGTGTTAGGTTAACAGTTGGACTTGATGATCTTTAACGTCTCTTCCAACCTAAATGATTCTATGATTCTATGCCAGTCCAAGACAAACTATAGTCACTCAACTTCCACACTACATCTGGCTGAAGATTCACAATTCACAAAAAACCAAGAAAGGGCTAACAATGTTTTACAGTTACTACATGCAAGGACATAATAAAAAAAGGTATGATAAGAGCAAACTGATTTATAAGCAAATGTACGCTGACCACTTCTTTTTAAATATTGACTATACAAACACTAACAGAAGGTGATTCTCAAGGACTTTATCTGGGAAATTTGTTAGCCATTATTGGATAAAATTTCTACTTGTAGATGAGGTATGGAGCCTATCGAACACATACTAGTTACAATAGTAGTCACAGAAGGGAACATTGTTTTTAGGTTTGAAGAGACAATGTACAGTGTGCCTCTGAGAACAGCTTCCTCCTACCCTTTCAGTATAGCTTTAGTAAACTAAGGGCAAGATTCTGTCAAGTGTGTCTATTTTTATTAAATATCTAATCTTAGCTGAATGATGTGGTCTTACAGCTCAACATCTGCTGCTATTTACTCAATGACTGTGAAGGTCTGGATGGTGATCTTGGGAAATACGTTAGCACTAAGCAGAACCCCTGCTCACTTTAAAATAGACAATTAATCATTGCTTTCTGAATAGCCAATGAGTGCTGTACTTGTCTTCTAACTTTCAAGAGCACCTCAGTTTCTTTACATCTGTTGTGGTCTTTCTGTTGTTTTCTTCCCCACTGAGTATTTTGGGATTCTTGGGCAAAAGGGGGATTTTAGTCAGGTTTTTTTCCTTTCCTAAACTTTAACCCTGTGAATTCAGAGCTCTGTGTGGTATCTAGTAATGGATTCGGGAATAGATCTATAAAAGGACTAACGTGTAAAAGTATTGAAACATCACAGTACTGAACATCATACTGCCTAATTTTCAGATACCTGCTGATAACAAGAATTCACAGTTCTGAAATAGGTACATAAGCTTCAATGCCCAGGGAGAATTTTATAACAAGTGTACGGTGTAGAAAATCTAGTACATGTGGAAGGGCAACCTTTATTTATATCACAGAAAGAGGCAGAAGGACAGGGGTGATAGTAACTAAACCACTTGAGTATTTCCTGTACCTGAGTACCAGGGACCTCAGTTTCACAAAGTGGCTCAATTTATTTAAAAAAATAATAATTTTATACATTTCATTATTTGTGGCATTAGTAGGTGGGATTTTCAGAACAGCATCAGTCACAGAATATATATAATGCAGTGAAAAATAGTTCTGCTGCCTATTGAAATTTACAGCTTGAGCTACGTTTGCCAGCTTAGCTAACCAATGTGCATTACTTCAAATTAATATTTAGAATGTTATCTAATGTCATCTACTGTGTTTTGTGTAATGATTGATCATTTCTGCCCTCTAACCTAAACTGTCAAAAGAGGCTTGGTGACCTAGCTTGAAAATTATGTTTTTGAACTGCATTAGGGATTTTGAAGGAAATTGTCCCCACTTACTAGTAATAGTTGCAACTAACGTGACTGATGCTGCAATAACTGGTGAGAGTTGCTATATCAGATGCTAGTCTATGTAATTTTTAGGGCTATATCTGTTACAGAGAGAGAGAGAGAGAGAGAATTCACTTGTATATGTAAATGCTGTTTTCTATCCAAACAACTCAGTCATATTTACTATTGTGCTATAGGAGGCAAAACCTATGCAACTCCTACACTGAGTAAAGTGGATGAGACACAAACCTGTCCAGCTTATAATTCCTACTGCTATTAAATATAAAAGATGGATTTTATTGAAAAGGCTCATGACCTTAAAAATGCTTGCAGGGCTTATTTTGCATATAAGTAGGTTGCATTTATGCAAAGAGTAAACAACTGTTTTTCTCAGAGTAGTTGTCTCTAAACATTAAAAATGTATTCATTCTTCTACCTTTGTACTCATTAGGTTGATCAAGTTTACTACTGGAAAAATAACACCTACAAAATCCTACAATTTACCACAGAGGAAATGTTAAAGTAGTAGGTCTATTCATTTTCTTTTCTTTCCTCCCCTTCTGAAGTCTCGTATTTCCTATTTTATGTCATCTTGTCTGAACTAACAAATTTATAAACCAGCTCCTTGAACAGTAAAACCATTTACCATTTGGTGGAATTGGCTGACATTTCATTTTTGCTGTGCAGATTGCAGATAATGTTGACATTATTGCGGTGAGCTCTGTACTACATCATTAACATATTGCTCATGACTGAATCTGAAATGCTTTCACTCTTGTGTAATAACCTGCATTTTCTCTGTTAAAGGAATGATGTAGATTTTGCTGAGAGAAAATAGTTAATGTTGCAGCATGGTAAAATAGAAATTGTATTGAAGTAACAAAATACAACATCAAAGTCTGTTAAAAGTGAAGCAAGAAAATCTCATAGATGATGTGTTTACTCTTGATATCTATAAATCTTGAGTAGAAATGAGCAACATTCACGAAATAGGCTTGAACCCAGACTACATCACCATTGTAGCAATGCAGGAGTTGTCAAATTAGAGGTATATAGCTTCCTGCTTGCATCACATGAAAATGAAAATTCATTTCAAGTTGTAGGCATAATCCCATTTTTGCCCATATGTGACTACTTTTGCTGAAAAAGAAACCAGCTAGCAGGATTGCAAAGTATCTTTGGGTGACCAGGTGCACTGAAACCCCAGGCAGATTCTCATCAAGTTTATCAAGGCAGGCAATTATCAATGAGTTTATTTTTATAATGTTTTAAGATCTACATCTATAGATTTATTTGTAAATCAATCATTTACTTTGAAAGTTTTACTTTACCTCCTGCTGAGAGAGAGAGGTGGAACCAGAGAACTGATATTAAATTGTCTGTCACCCTGATACAACCTGTCCAGGATTAATCATTAGCATTACTAATGATCTTAGACAATTCCCTTGTTCTTATGTATTTATCTCGGCCTTCTTGGTTATTCTTCTTCATATCTTTGATTGGGTATGTTTTGCCAGACAGTGGATCTTTTGTTTCTATAACACATTATGGATCATATGCTGCCATCCTTCTCCATGTTATATTGTATCTCCAGCTGTGTCGGGACTAATTGTCAACAATTAAGATTACAATTAACAATTAAGAGGTTACTTATTGTGATTAAAGGTGGCAGTATGTCATCTTGGTTGATTAATAGCTTTTCAGTCACATGTTCCACATACATAAATTCTTCCACTGACCACCAGATGTGCAGTTTAAAAATATAAGATCCAAACAATTACCTGCATTTGAGATTCTTTCCAAGGCAGACTAACTATTCAGTTTCTTATAGTCAAATAGATAAACTTTGCTTTAAATTTACAAATGTGGAAGATGGATTCTTCATCAAAACTAAATCTTTGTTCTGTGTTGAACTAAGATCTGAGAAAAAATCAATGAAAAGATCTTAAACTATTTCCATTGGGGAATGAGGGTTGTGGCTAGTCCATAGCAGTTTCTCTCTGCTGCTCTTTCCTCCTCACACTTTTCCCTTGCTCCAGTATGGGTCCTTCCCATGCAATACAGTCCTTTACAAACTGCCCCTGTGTGGGTCTTCCACAGGCCACAGTTATTTCAGGGAATAGCCACCTGCTTTGGCATGTGGTCCTCCCTGGGCTGCAGTGTGAAAATCTGCCCACCGTGGTCCTCCATGGGCTGCAGAAGAATCTCTGCTCGGGTACCTGGAGCACCTCCTCCCTTCCTTCTGCCCTCACCTTGGCGTTCATTGGGTTGTTTCTCTCAGGATTTCCCCCCCCATAAAGGCCACCCCTGCAGCCCCACTGCTGCCAGCACATAGGCACAGACACTCAATACAATTTTAGTGTAAATATATTGGTAAAATATCAATTTCTCTATCACCATTTCATGTAAAGTTTTCACACATCTCAATAATTACATCTCATTGACTTCATCAGCAGTTACTTATTTCCTACTATATATGTAGATTAATTACTTGTTGCCAGGGAGAAAAAAGGGTTTTTCACTGTTTACACAGTATGTACTGTACAGAATAGGAAACAAACATTACATTAGTTGAGATATTTTGCCATTAAGAACTAGTGCTACCTACACTAAAATCATTTTATTTCAGCACTGCAATGCAAAATATGAAGTAATTACACTTTAATTCTTACCAAATTGGCACTTTTTCTATGGGGTTTGGTATTTCTGTTGGTCATTAATCTTAACTGAAAAACTAGATAAGAAGTATTTGAGCTATGTTTCCCCCTCCCTCCAGTGGCGTAGTTTCTCACTTTTGAAAATATCATAGGATGTTTTTGGATATTAGTTCTGTACAGGTAAATGTATTGCTGGGCATAAACCAAAGCACTAGATCTGAGCTGCCTGAATTTTTTTAAGCCTTCTAGCCAAGAAGTAACAGTTTTTCCTAATTGTTTTTTGGTTTCTGCTTTTAAGAAGCTTCAGCATCTGTAAAACATACTGGCATGTCTATGTTGATTTAATGCCTTTGGCGTTTAGAAGTTGGGGGTATGGTACTATATTTGACACCTGAAGGTGCATAACTATATATGTTAACAGGCGAAGGCTGGTTGACCTGTTATTAGTGAATACATCTTCCCCAGTCTTTAAAGTGACTTACTTCACTGGCAGACTTGCATTTTGAGGCTGTTGCAGGCAAACATAAGAATACGTTTTCAGGAAAAGGGGCTTATAGTTGGCCGGACTAGCAGCAGAGATTTACAGCAGCCCCACCAGAAATGTATCATTCTTGTATTGTCCTGAAACCTCCTATTTTCACAGATGATCAAGGAAACAAGTTGTGTCGTTACTTAATCAGCTGTGAGAAACTGGCTTTGTGAAAAGTACGCTATAATCCACCGTCTGTAGGGGCTTTGGCATGCTGTTCGGTCTCCTTTCTTGGTTCATCACAGCACTGCACTGATAAAATCACGGGGGCGGTGACTAATGGCAGTACTTTCCCAGTTCAGCTTTCCACTTTGCCATAGATCTCCTGTGTGATTTAGCTGGTAATTTAACCATGCAACTGAAATAGGTTCCTGCTGCTTTGCACTGCAAAGTCTAGTAGAAAGAACCTAGATTACATCCTTAAATCTGCAATGAATAAGATGAATTTGGGTATCCTGTTTGTCTTTTTGCTATGTTTTCTGCATAGTCAGGTTGTCATTTTGTGCTTTAACTCTTCCCTGAATTTCAGTTTCAGATAAGCCACCAAACACATGTAGATTGTTAATCCTAGGGTTTTCCGTGTGTACAGATGTTTACAACCAGGCATTATTACACATTTTATCTGTGAGTTTTCACACTTGTTAAAAAAAAAAAAAAAAAAAGTTGTTTTTTTCCTTCCTGCCTTTACTAAGTTGAGAATAGCTGCTGATATTTTGTCTTTGGAGTAAAGGATGTCTAGTGGACTTGGATGGATTCAGCTTCAGTAAAAATATGAAGTGTAGGAAAATCTGTTCCGTGCAACACTGACCTGGGTTTTGAGGGGGTGGAGAGAACTCTGTTGCACGTAAGCTGACTTAGACTCAGTATTGCAGTATCAGTCACCTTGTTGTGTGGGAAGGTTGTAGCAGAAAACACACAGACTCGCAGCACTTCTGAATTTTAATTTACTTAACTCATTCTGTAGTATGTGACTGAGACTCCAGTCATCCTGGGGTACAAGGTAAATCAAAAAGCAGCTCTCTTTCTTAACCAAATTCATTGTTTTAAGAGGCAGTGTTGATATGGTGCAGCATCTTTAAGTGGAGAAGAAAATGCTGTGGCAATNATTATTTATATATATTTATTTTTTATAATTTTTATATTTATTTATACCCTTTGAGTATTTATGATACATGTTTTCCAGATGTTGGATACATGTTCTTTGTTGTCTTTTCTTAAACTCTAAAATCAGCTCTACCATCTCTCACAGTTGCATTCCTTAGTATCTGGGAACTAATCACTTGTGGTTTTTGTTTATAACTTTGGGAGTCTCTCCTATTATCTGTTGCTTATACATCCAGGACCTCTGCAACAACCCACCCATACTCAAGCTCTTTTCTTTTCTTAAAGCTCACCAAAGGCTTTATTATATACCGAAAACTGGAATCACAAGGGTTTGGTCATGGCACCTGTGGAGATCTCTATTGTGAAATAATGCACGACAGCTGGCAACTTCCCCAAGGTAGTGCTGACTCAATATTTTGTTCATGCTGGGCTTGCTCACCAGGTTTGATTTACAAGCCATGGTTGGGCTGTTGCCATGATCATAGGCCTGACTCTCATCAGTGTAGTGGCAGACAGCAGCAAACAAAGTTAGTGTTTTCAGATTCATGAATGCACGTCTCCATTGCTCTTCTGGATAGATGTTTGGGTTATGCAGGACAAAGGTGAGGTGAGGAAAGGGAAGGGAGACCTTGACACTAAGATAGGTTTAGGCACCTAGTTCATGGGCCAGTATCAAGGATTATGTAATCTTTCCTTATCTGGTGAACAATAATCAGAAGTATTAAGTTTTACAGTTAGTATTTATAAAAGGTGTCATGTTAAGCAACAATAATGAAAACTGAAAATCAGCGTTCATAGAGATGTTTTTTGAATGTGGCCTTCTCTAACACATGGACTTGAGGGGCTTATGTCAGATCAGATCCAACAGTCTGAAACTCTCCTAACGTTCAGTACAAAGTCATTCCTTTAGAAAGTGAGGCAAATTTGCATGAGCTCTTCTGGGAACAGGGACCACCAGTCAGGTTCCCTTCATCCTTCTCAGCTGAATGAACTAATGAATAGGTTAAGAAATCTGTGCTTTCTCCTACTCTTCTTTGGCCATGTTTATACCATGCTCCTATCGAAGCTGTGTTGCAGTGAGGAGGGCGGCACTGGTCATGTGCATACTCCTATCTTAGATTATTTTCCGTGGTACAGTGTTCTCATGCAAGGCAAGAAATATGGACCTGAAGCCTCTTGCACCAAACAGAACTTGAAACCTGCATCCCAGGCAATTTGATTTCCAGTGGTCAGACTGAAAAAAACCCCCATTTATTATCATAGAATATGGCTGTTTTGTACAGAGCCCAGTAGTGCTGATGGTAATTTTGACTATGTGCTAAATCAGGATCTTCAGCCTTAGCATTACTCCACTTTGCAACTCTGCCAGAGGACCAGCCAAATTCTTGCTGACAGTGACAATTCAAGTCATGTTTTGAAGCAGAATTTTAGCTTTTAAACAGATAAGAAAATGTGTTAAGAATTTTAATTTTGGTATCATGCCTAAGTCTAGATAGGGGCACATCTTATTTGTTTCTGTTTGTGTTGGTTGTAGCTGTTGCGCATTTATATAAGCAAAGCTATTTCTGAGCTTTTTTTCTGTCTCGGGCAAAACACTTTCTCTTTCCAGGGCAGGAAAAAAAAAAATAGTATTAAAGTCTTCATACAGATCCCTGTGAGCCAGCTACTATAGTCTGTAAAGCAACTCATGAATTCATAATAAAGACTTCAGTCATTTTATGCAGGAAATACTGAAGACATGAAAAGTACTTAAGCAATACAATGAAATTTAAGGGACAATTAGCTGATCTTGACTATGTGTAACCTTTGGGATAAATATCATTTCACTGGTTTTTTCCAGCTATATAAATAAATAATAATAGAGTATTCCCTAAAGTTTAAATCTACATTCAGCAACTGTAGTTTAAATGCTAATAGATATATGTAATGTCTGTTACTCTGTACATGGATCTTAATATTATTACAAGAACTTAAATGTTTGAAGATATTCTATAGGTTAGAAAAAAACAAACAGTATTCTATGGCTTTTCAGAATTTTTTTGCATTTGTCTAAAGATCAAGATGACTGACATAGCATTTTTTTGTATTCAAATGCTTCAGCCTATAGAAGGAAAATGTTCCATTTAAATTCATTGAGTGACTTCCCAAGTAGTGTAAGCCATGTGTATTCAACGGTTACTGCACTGCGTTGTTAAATCTGGAAATCCATTTTCACTCTTACATTAATGAGATACAAAATGAAAACATCCTTCTTGTAGGTAAACTATCTGTTAGGTGGTGTTTATGTTTAACTATATATTTCTTTAATTCTACTGTTAGTAGGTTCTAGACAAGGAAGTCCATAATATCCTGGGCTAAAATTTAAGGGATAATAACATTTACGGAATTCTATAGAGGCTTTTCAAGGTATGCTTAAGAACTAGTGTTAGTGATTCAGCAAGACGCTTAACCACCTGCTTAACTCTAAGCATGTGAGTAATTTTTGAGTAAACATTATTTAGTATCACAGTATCAGTACTATATCAGTATGACTTCAAAAAATGATTCAATTATTCTAGTAATGTTTTGCTGAATTTAGAACAAATTGTTTGGATGTTAACACTAAGAATAAGATTTTTTTTTTTTAATCTTAACATAAAACTTGTGTTTGACCCAATGCTAAACCAGTGCTCCAACACCATGTATAGATGCTTTGAGCCCTGCATGTACAGAATAGTATGCTTTCTGATTTTGGATACTGAAATGTCTTTTTTTATATATCATATTTTCTTTTTCCATGTTTAGTGTTCTCTTAGGAATGGAGGTCATCTTACTTATGTAGGATGCTGTTTTTATTGTAAAGAACATGTTTGCAACAGTGCAAAATGAGAGATGGTGATTGCCAGCTGTATCTCTCACAGATGGTCTTGTTAATTTTAAGCCACATTTGATCACCCACATCTTCCCTTGTTGTGAATGTCCACCGTCTCCTACCCGAAGGTCAATGAAACAAATTTGTAGCAGACATCGTGATTCTGTCTCAACACATCCTGAGGAGATTGCATACTGTTCTAGGCTGCTTAGGGGCTATGATCCTCTGAAAGAGGAGGAAGAAAAAACATGAGCAGATTTCCCCATCTCTTATCCTGAAAGTTGGACATAATGCAAATATAATTAAAAATAAAGCTTTCAGGACCATTTTTTCTTGCAATTAGTTTTGTGCATTTTCTTCAGTGCTGTGTTGTTTATTACCAGTTAAATACTGCTTAAGTTCCACTATATAGCGGGACTGTGAAAAGCAGAGACTGCTTCTAGTTAAAGATGCAGAGCAAATGCCTGAACTCTTACATAAAGAATAAGGATACAAGTCTTATAATTTAATGTTTTTCTTTCTCAATACACACTGCTGAGTCTGAGGCCACTGGATAAATTGCATAGGAAAATGACCTATATAAATACTTCCAGATCAATAAAGAGCAAGCCTACATGCATGGCTGACATATCAACAGGATTGTTTCTAGAGAGGCTTTTACAAGCAGCAATTTCTTTTCTTGAACCACGGTTTCTATTTAGGTGTGTAAACACTCCCCTCCTTCCCCAAGTGACAGGCAAATATGATAAAAACTCTTCAGAAGTACAGTGCCGTGAGTCTGCAGTGCTGGGGATTATAAAAGGCGTTTAAGCAGAGGAAAATGCTAGATGGGAATGTTTAATTATTAATAAAACAGTATATTATTGTTGATGATCACAACTGCACAAAGGTCCAGTGAGATGCTTTGTAAGATTTATTTTCCTTTTCTCCTTTGAAAGAGGAATCTGTAGGTTGTCAGGGATAAAATGGGTTTGTCTTATTCCTGGAAAAGGAATCATCTGCTGTCACTATTGGGGCAAGAGGAAAAAAAAAAAAAAAAAAAGGAAAACTCTGATAACAGGAGTTGGGCTTAGCAGTTAGTCAGCAGAATTAACTGAAGGATGATCACAGGGTGCAGGCCCTAAAACTATTACAGCCATGTAATTGGTGTCTGTGGTATCTGGGATTCTCTGACCTTAGTGGGAGGTAACTGGTGAACAATCATCTTAGCAATCTGGTTGTTCTTCAGTACAGAAATATGTGGAATTTTTATGTATTATGTACAGTTATCAAGTCTTCTACTATTGTTCTTAACATCTATTATTAAAGTTTCCAGTACCTGTTTTCTTAGACTATATCATGAGGTGCTTGAATCCAGATATGGTCTTTTGATACACTGAGCCTGGTAAGTATTGGGATGGTGAGTTTAGCATCAGTGGCAGAAAATATTTCTATTCATTACAGGAGAAATGAAAAGCTGGACATGGTTAAAACAGCAAGAGCATTGATGGTGCTGTAAATGCACTTTTAAGGTGGTGTTTGGAACATACAGGCAGGGTAAGAAATAGATAGACATCACTCCATGGGTACCTGTGTGTTTGTCTTTGTGCCTTTGTACAAGTCTAATGTGTGACCTTATTTTTTTCCTGTTGCTTGCATTTCTCAAAAAGGCTGATTGAACCGTCTTTATAGTTCTATAGTTAAAAGATATAGTTTTGATAGTTTTAATACCTAGCTGAAGTATATCAGTTCTGAAAAGCTTCAGAAAAGAATGATCAAAGATACTCAATGGCATCCACGTAAGAAATAATTCAGTAGGACACTTCTCTTAACCTACAAAAAAGAGACAGTTGAATGGGCTTATAACAGAGGACTGTAAAATAATGAGTAGTGTGGAGAAGGTGAATATAGAATGACTGTTCACCCTTTCTTCCAATACAAGAACCATGAGACATCAAATAACTCTAACAGGCAGCAGATTCAGTGGAAATTCCTGCCACAAAACATTGTAGGTACTAGAAGTTCATGTGTATTCAAACAGCGACTGCATCTAATGGGTCTTTATTCCATGGATTTGCCCAAAGAAACCTCTTGTTCAGCAAACTGAACCTCTGTCTCACGCCAAAGACTTACTAAAACCTGGTAAGAGGTAAGTAAGAATGACAAAATCGCTCCATGCATACCCTTGCATACTTTTTTCCTTGGCGATCATGATTAGCTATTTGTGGGGACAGGATATTGGGCTAGACAGATCTTTAATCTGACACAGGATGGCTTTTTAGATGATTGTTATCTGAATCCCTAACTGAGTGATGCTTTTGTCACTATTGTCTGTCAGCTTATATACTCTAGCAGTTAAAGAGATTTGTAGGAAGTTACAGTGGGCTCAGAGATATTTATTTTTTTTTCTTCTTTCCTAGAACCTGTAACATACAACTGAATGACACTGATCCTTTGTATTTTAGGATCATCCCAGCTGTAAAGAAAGCATTAGTGGGGAGACTTGCGGTACTATTATCTTGCTTAAAGAATGGTGAGCTTGCCTTTAATGATTAAAATATTATTGAACTGCATTATTCATTTAAACATTAGGAGCCAGGTAACAACCACTCATGTCTATTTTTAAGTTATTTTTATATTTATTTATAAGAAGCATTTTGAATCAGGAATACCTTTTAACTCTTCAGAAATACGGCCCACAGTTGGTGGTAGTGTGATGTTCTGTCCCACATGCGGAGACAGAAGGCACTGGGAGACTCTGCAGCTTCACAAGTGCTTTCAGTCCTCTGGGAGAGGACAGTGCTTGGCAAGTACAACACACTAAAAAGGAAAACAATCTGAAAGTTGGGAGGTCATGAGAGCTGTGGATCTTGGTAGAAAAACGTTTCTGATTTAGTAGCTCCTGCCCACCACTGTACAGGGCCCAACAAGACTAAGGTGAAAGACATTGTGTACAGCCAGACTTACACCTTCCACTGATGGTAACTTTTCCCAGGGAAGATTTGTCATTTACCTGAGAAAGAAAATAGCACCCTTAGGAAGGGAAGCTTCCTTGGGCAGAAGCTGTTTGATAGCACTTGATCAGAAAGAGAAAATAATGAAAATGCAATGCTTTTCAGCAGCCATTAAGAAGTTGTTATTATTATTTCCTTTGGCTACTATACTGAGAAGAAAGCTCTTGCATCAACTTTTTCACTTAGGTTTAAATCAGATAGGACTATCTGCTCTCCTTCATTCTTCTTAACCTTGTCGAACTGTAGTAGGACTTGTGATTAGGTTGAGGCTGTGTGTTTTCCTGTAGTACTTGAAAAATACTATATTTAATGACCATGTAGACTTCAACAAAAAAATCTCATGGCCAGGCAGAGATTCCCCACTGTAGTTCATAACTTATGTTTGTATTAAGCTGACTCAATAGCACTCCAGTTTTCCCAAGTGTATAAAAAGAGAAAAAAAAAAGAAAAAAAAAATCATATTTTAAGTAATTAGTTCTCTTGTTCTTTGGTACTGGGTCTCTAAAAATGACAATATTTGTACGGCAGTGTGTTTACATCTAGCTTCTAACTGCTGCAGCTGAAACATCCTCAGGGTGGTGAAACACTGGAATAGGTTGCCCAGAGAGGTGGTAGATGCCCCATCCCTGGAAACATCCCTGGACATTCAAGGTTGGATGGGGCTCTGAGCAACCTGATCTCATTGAAGATGTCCCTGCTCATTGCAGAGGGGGGTTGGACTAGATGACCTTAAAGGCCCCTTCCAACCCAAACTATTCTATGAATCTATGATCCTAAGCTGCCTGAGTCTAGAATGTCAAACTGCTGTTATAATGAGGAATTAAATAATACCATATACTGAGCACTCTGTTATGATGTATTCAGAGAAATATGCTTACCCTTTATTAAAAAGCCTCATCAGACATCTGGCTTACGATGCTGTTTTGAATATATCGCTGCTGCTAATAATCAATAAGGAACATGCTAAAGATGCATTATTAATAAACTGGCAATGGGCCAAAGCAATAACAGATCATCACAATCATCTTGCATAGACAGCTTTCTTTGTACTCTAAATTTTCCCTCACCAAACCACGTTCTCATTCCTAGATGCTATGTAAGTGAATTTAAAAAGAAATTGTTAACAATATCCATTGTGTGTGTAAAAAAAAAAAAAAAAAAAAAAAAAAAAAAAAAAAATGCAGAATATAAAGGAAGTAATGAACTATTGAGGGAGTGTCTTGTTGGGTTATGAAACTGGAATACACTTTTCTATGGCATACAGCCATTGTTTTCAAAGGCATTAAGCAATTTATCTTCCTAGAGGAGGAAGATATGCTGCACTTTGTGATGAACTGATAGTGTAATGAAGAAATTCACTTTTTTTTTTTCTTGGTAAATTTTCCCTTGATCCAAATACGATTCACAAAAAAATATTGTACTATCCATATATAGAAGAAATACTTTGGCACTTTAGTGGAACTTAATATCTGCTTGAATGTTCATCTCTTATGGATACTGAAAATAAATCTAGAATAAAACATAATGAGAATAATATTGAAATAGTTGAGAGAGCTGGAAAGATGTGGAATACGTAACCTATTAATCAATTTAATTTGTTATCATAGAATCATTAAGGTTGGAAAAGACCTCTAAGATCATCAAGTCCAACCATCAACCCAACACCCTCATGGCTCCTAAACCAGGCCCTGGAGTGCCATGNGGCCCAAAACTGAACACAATATTCGAGCTGTGGCCTCACCAGTGCCGAGTACAGGGGCACGATCACTTCCCTACTCCTGCTGGTCACACTATTCCTAATACAAGCCAGGATGCTATTGGCCTTCTTGGCCACTTGGGCACAGTGCTGGCTCATGTTCAGCCGGCTGTTGACCAGCACCCCCAGGTCCTTTTCTGCTGGGCAGCTCTCCAGCCACTCTTCCCCAAGCCTGTAGCATTGCATGGGGTTGTTGTGACCCAAGTGCAGGACCCGGCACTTGGCCTTGTTAAACCTCATACAATTGGCCTCAGCCCATTGATCCAGCCTGTCCAGATCCCTCTGCAGGGCCTTCCTTCCCTTGAGCAGGTCGACACTCCTGCCTGTCTTGGTATCATCTGCAAAGTTGCTGAGGGTGCACTCGATCCCCTCATCCAGATCATTGATGAAGACGTTACACAAAATCAGCCCCAAAACTAAGCCCTGGGGAACACCACTAGTGACCGGCCACCAACTGGATTTAACTCCCTTCACCACAACTCTCTGGGCTTGGCCATCCAGCCAGTTTTTTACCCAGCAAAGAGCACGCCTGTCTAAGCTGTAAGCTGCCAACATCTCCCGGCGAAAGCTGTGGGAGACCGTGTCAAAGGCCTTACTGAAGTCCAGGTAGACAACATCCACAGCCTTGCCTTCATCCACTAGGGGGGGGTCACCCGGTCATAGAAGGAGATCAGGTTGGTCAGGCAGGACTTGCCTTTCATGAACCCGTGCTGGCTGGGCCTGATCCCCTGGTGGTTTTGCACCTGCCTGGTGAGCGCACTCAAGATGAGCCGCTCCATGATCTTCCCGGACACCTAGGTCAGGCTGACTGGCCTGTAGTTCCCCGGCTCCTCCTTCCGGCCCTTCTTGTAGATGGGCATCACATCGGCAAGCCTCCAGTCGTCTGGGACCCCCCTAAAATATAACATCTTAATCACTTATTTAAGCAACTAGGGGACTAAACGTCGGTGGTTCTGTACACAAAAACATATTCAAAAATTTCATAGAGTACGTGCCCTCTGTATAATCTCTTTTGGCATTCATCTACCCTCTAGTTTAGTAACGTATAATTCAAACTACTTTTACCACAGTAATTTCTACGGTACTATCAGCTGCTGCCTTTCTAAAGAGCCAATATCAGTGCTATTTTTAATTTATTTTTGAGATCAATGCAAACGCAGCTAGTCAGGCTATTCTATTTCTTTGCTTTGGGACATGAAACCTGAGTTTGGGCTTAAATCTGGTTTTGGCCTTGAAAACTTGATAGAGGGAACATTCATAAATGGTGGTTTTCCTACCTGTTATCACCTCCTTGTTAATTTCTTGATGACCTCCTTTCAAGTCCAAATGTTGATTGGAAGGTATTTTGTGAGCCTAGTTATGGAGTTACAGGTCTGCCTTTATAGAAACATCTGTTTTGTGTGAGAAAATTCCTGTAGCTTTCAAAGAAGGTGAGATTTTTATACGAGTTAAACTGGAATAAACAGAGAGGGAAGGTCAGTAGTCATAGATTATCATTGTAGATAAATTCAAAGCACCCACAGAATGAAATAGCAAAGTTGATTTCTAACTGGTTTTTAAGACAGTAGAATGTCAAGATTTGTTCATTTCTTCCTTTTTTTTTTTTTTTTTTTTAATTAAAAGCTTTTAGCCCATGTCAATATAGAATAACACTCTGGCATTTTTCTTTTAAGAGATAATAAAATATGGATCTGATTGTTAAGAAAGGGAGTAAAACCCCCGAGAACCTCCAAGGAAATGACTATTCTAGCATACAACAGAAAGTCAGTGAGAGCAGGAGAGGCTGACTCCTCTGCAAACATGAGATCTGAAGTTGTAGCATTTCTAAAAGTTAGTTTACTGTTACCTGAAACAAGTATTTGTCTCCTTTTCTAGAAAATATGAGCAAATCTGGGGAGAGGGGGTAAATTTTTGCTTTTTGGACTTTAGTCTGCTCTCACAGTATGTCTCTCGCTCTTTCCAGTAGTAACTCATTCTTCAATGCTTGATGCATGTTTTAGGAGCTTAAAGTAATGAAGTAAATTTATGAAAGAGGCTTCACAGAAAGTCACTTAGAATGCCAATGTACATCTATGCTTGTATAGATGTTATTGACTCAGGCTGTTCTGGTGAGTAAGAGTTTTAAAGATGTCTACTTAGTCTCTTTTGAATTGTCTGTTTCAGTTTTTCTCCCTTCATCTAACTAGTGACTCTGTCTTTGCCTGGGTTGGGCTCCTAAAGGCTAAGAAACCTTGCTTGCCAACTTGGTATTAGTTTTCATTTCTGCTTATGATAAATTATTTCTAAAGGACATGATATTGTGAATGGTACTGTTGAACAGTCTGCATGGCACAGGGGCTATAGATGGTCTTGCTGTACGGTTCTTACCTTTGTACAAGATAGGCAGGTTGCCAAACATGTACATGACCTCGAGTGGGTATGTTGGTTATTCCCAGCCATTCTCTGATGTGGATGGGCTCTGCAGTTGTGGGACAGCTTGCAGCTGTCACCTCTGGCTCTAGAAAATGCATTGCTGGATTCTGTAAGTGCAGAGGAGAGAGTGAGAAAGCTTGGGATGCAGATGAAATGGAGTGGATGTTTTGAGGTGGGAGTTTTGGGACAGAGAGGCAGGGATTTAACGCAGTGAGGGAGCTAAGCAGACACCAGCAGGGGCAAGCAGCTAGCAGAGATTTATTTGGGAAGTATTAACTGTCCTTTAGAGGTAAGCATTCAGATGGGTTTAATAAAAGGCTGCAATTTCATTCACATGAGAAATAGGGGGCTATAATTCAGAAATGCAATAGTTGGATGAGTCATAGAGGAATGAAGTTGTATGTATGCGTGTGAAAAATCCCTTCTGTTTGTGGCTCTGAGCTCAGGTATTTGGCCTTTCCACACCATTCTATTGGCTATTAGGAGAGAGGTTTTTTTAAACAAACAAACAAACCCTCACAGTAGTTTCCTCATCCATAGTTGAGAGGCAAATCACATGCACTTGAGTGAAAAGAATGTGCTCCAAGTGTTTTTGGAAATACAACACTATGGTTGCAGAATCATGAATTTTGCAGATCATCTTTACTTTCCTAGCTGTCTGTTATTTTGATGCTCTTCATCAAATCTTCCTGGGCTTAATTTTGTTCTCCCTACCCTCTGCTCTCTGGAGCATTTAGTTTTGCACACTGCTTTAGGTAGATTCTCCTTACAGCCATAATCCTCGTGGGCTTTGATGTGATGCTTCAGCTCTGACATATGGTGCTGCAGATTTGTGAAACATTGCACCTATGTTTTAGCATAACTTTTTTGTTGTTCTTTTAATGATTTAAATGAAGTGTCTTTGATAATAATGCTTTGCCTTACTTTCACTCCAGCTCACAGGTACTTTTTTGTTTAATGGAATCTGTTTTGTTGATTCCATGTTATTCCTGCTTTCAGTAGTAGTTGCAGAACCTTCCAGTTCAGGTGCTGTGTTAATGTAATTAATGTGCTTTTACCCTCACTCTCAAGTAATTAATAGAGTTGAACCTAACAGCGATTCTCAGGACAGGTATTATGTTTGCCTTTTACTGCTCTTTGTTAATGGCCATTTTGCTGGCAAGAGTGCTCATGTCCCAGACAAATTGAATTAATTTTTAAATGAATATTTGTGAAATGCTTTGTCAAATGCACATTTTTAGTAGTACACGTGTGGTGGGCATTAATTCATTCTGCTCTAAGCTTGTCTCTGGAACAACTCCTGATAACAGGCTGTATCTATAACTTGATGCTGTGAGCAAACAATGTTTCCGGAATGGAATGCAGTGTTCCTATACTATCAGGGCATCTGACTGCAGAGGGCAAGGTAGGATTTTCAGGAGAAGGGTTGAGGCAACTGTGATGTGTATCAGTTACTGAATGAAGGCAAAAGTAATGCTCAGATCGTATTGCTGCAACAATGGTTTCCAGAAAGACTCCTTTTCACATCTCATCTTTCTTTTGATTAAAATCATAGGTTTGGCTGAACAGAAATTGATTTGGCCTGTGACTATGCAGACTTTCTTATACTTTCCTGCAAACACAATTATAGTAGTGAAGTAAGAAAAGTTGGTAAAAATCTTTACTACTTCTGGGTCTGTCTGTCTTCTTTTTCCTCCTAAATGTCTAGATTTTTCAGTCATTTGGGGTTTCAGAACTGTAAAATAATTAATCAGTGCTATCCAAGGAAACTGGTCACTTCCAGAAAGGTTAATAAATAACACAAAGCTACAGGGAATGTACAGCATATTCTCATCTGTGAATCAATCGAATATAGCAGTTCTAGATGCTATACGCTTGTAGCCAAGAAAAGTATTTGTAATGTGCAGCTATCCCCTTGCACTCAAACCCTATGTGGCCAAATTTAAGGATAAATACATGCATGTCCAAACAGAGCCCTTCAAAGATTCTTCACAACAGTCACCAGCATGATGGAGAAGAGAGTCATGAATGGTGGTGGTGGATTGACCCCACACCCCCAGAGGGATGGAGGAGAGAATTGGAAGGGCAAAAGTAAGGAAAAATAACTCATGGGTAGAGATAAAGGCAGTTCCAATAAGTGGAGGGGAAAAAAGTAAGGAACAAGTGGTTAAAGAGCAATCACTCACCACCAGCAGACCGATGCCCAGCCAATCCCCAAGCAATGGCTACTTTGGAAAAACTCCATCCCTAATTTTATTGCTGAGCATGATGTTAGACGATATGGAACACCACTCTGGTCAATTCAGGTGTGCTGTCCTGGCTCCCAAACTCTTGCCTAACACCAGCCTACTTGCTGGGGTGGCAGAGTGAGAAACAAAGAAGTCCTTGATGCTGTGAAAACACTGTTCAGCAATAGCCAAAATATTGATGTTATTAACACTGTTTTAGCCACAAACCTAAAACACAGCACCCTATGGGCTGCTATGAAGAAAATCAACTCCATCCCAGCCAAACCCAGTACATGACTGAACAAGCATGTTCAGTTGTTACACTTCTAAGCTTCTGAGTGCTTTGCTTTCCAGTTAGAAAAACTGAAAAAATCTGTGGGTTTCCCAGTTTTCATTGACAGCATTGAACAGTGGGAAAGAACAGTTTAATATAAGACTACCAACATACCAAATTTAAGAGGACACAAAAAAGTAATGTTTTATATTTCTACAATATNTTGAAACTTTTATTCTTCACTTTTTCTTAACGGGCAATTTAAAAGAACTAAAACAAGTATAAAAGACTTTTTTAACAAAAGTGGAAATGTAAAAGTCTGAAAAGTAATTTAAAAAACCCCCCAAAAATAACTGTTCAAAATAAAAAAAATTAGCATAATTTGCTCAAATTAGCAAATCTTACTGATGTCAAATCTGTATTTTGCAAAAATAAAATAAGTACACAATAAAACATCACCTGAAGTCTAAATTACTCCCTGTATTTTTTGTATATGTAATTGAATACCTGAGCAAGACTGTAACAGATATTTTATTTGAAGGATTCTCTAATTCTAGCAGCAATGATTACCCACAACAGCATGCAGAAGGGATGGCACATGTGAAATTCTCCTGCTGATTAGAGTCCTTTCTGATTACAGTTGCCTGTCATTTGCTAAAGACATACAAGACACAATCAACAAGCAATTTCTGGCCTGGAGCATAAGAACTTTGAGCTGAACCATTCAGAATGGAGAACACAGGTCAAATATGTTTAGAATGCATTTATTTAAATTTTTTCTTACTTCCGAAGATCCATAAATTTAAAACTATCCAGTTACGTTGTTTCTGGAGGATCCAGAAACAGCTTCCAGAAATCAGGATTGGAGCAGGGCTCTTAATTTAGGTTTGGGTGACCAGCTGATACATCCATATTCCTTGTTTGTTTTGGATCGGTGGTTTGGTTATACATTTCTGGATTATTTTTGCAGTACACTGCCTGCATATTTACTCTCTAGCACGAACAATACTGCATTCCACATGTAGCCTTAAATTATTGCACTGTTGGTTTGAAAGAACAGACCTGCAGGTAGACCTGAGTAGAGCAGAGATGTACGTATATTGCCCCATGTCTAAAGAAAAGTGGAGCTGAGGGAAGACAGAATTTGACTTTAAGCCACTGCAAATTTTGAAAATAGCCTTTTAATCTAAGATGTAAAAATTCAGAATGCAAGATTACAACTAATCCTTAAAATTGCCTGTTATTAATGAGAAATCTGAACTTTCATAGCTCTACATTATGTTGTAGAAAACAGCACCAAATTAAAAAATATATTAATAGGGCGTGGGGAAATCTGAGTCAGAGATTAAAATATTTCTGGAAAGTGGACGCATAAAGTTTTGGTCTAAGGATATTATTTTATTAAACTAGCATGGGCAAAAGGTATATGTAATTCCATGTTAGTATTAAGACATATTTAAAAAAATTTTGTACTAATTCACAATGATTTACTTAGATTAATTTATATGACAGAAAAAATCTGAAGTCACTGAAGATTTTGAAACAGTTGCCTTGTTTTCTACACATTTCTTTTATTCATGGGTAAATACCTCAACACAGGCAAAATGAATGACACATTTTGGAGATTAGGCTTCTACTGAAGGAAAAATGTTTTTAAAGAAGTATCTTAAATGTCGCAGAAGCTTTTCAGAGGGAGCTATGTATAGACTTCAGTGCAGGAAAAGCCAAAAATAAATGAATATTCAAGGTATGAAATAAATTTAGGAAACGACTTAATACACCTGTGAAAACGGCAAAGAAATAGTTGGCACTCCCCTGAAGTATATGTTTAATTCTCCTATCTGTATTGCCACCTTTCTGAAAAACAGAATAAATGACTCTCAGTTTCTTTCGCAGTAAACCTGTTGCCAGATGTAAAAGACAAAGTGTCACACTTCATTGTTTCCATGGCATGAGCAGCATTTCAACTAAATTGTCACTGTTCATTCTGAACAGGCCTTTCCACAGGTCTGACTCATTACAGATTTGGATTGAATTATAAAGGTACTGAGGCTAGTGGTTTACATAAATCAATATGAAAGGCTAGAAAACCTGTTTTTCTCAAAAGTGGTCACTAACAATCATAGGCTAATAATTTAAGACAACATTATTTAAATCTGATTTACATGATATATTTATCTGTGTGACACCTTAATCCTGCTTTCCCC
>WAAD01026578.1:102115-114077 GCA_013389945.1 Fregata magnificens | reverse complement strand
ATAAAATAAAATAAAATAAAATAAAATAAAATAAGCACAAGCAGCTCCACTAACTTCAGTGGAGACACTCCCACCTACCCAGAAGTGGGAGGAAAAGCAGGCTTCCATTTCAGCATATGCGCCCTCACAGATGTGAGTATAGCCAAAGCTGCTCTGGAGACACACAAAAGGCAGCTTTAGACAGTAAGCAGCTAAGCACGGAAACTGTTAACCACGCTGGTTTCCGACTTAACATTTAACTTTCCAAAGTTCCTTGCTGTATATTCTCTGCTTAAATACACTTGTATATGCTGAACACATCAGATCTAGTTCAGAGCTCTCCAGACTTGTTTGGAGTTGCAAAGAAGCATCTGTCTAGTCTGTCCTGCATTCCAAGCTATGAACCTTTAAAACAGCTTAAAATAACTTTCACAAAGTGCATGTTCAGTCCCCAAATTAAAGCTACTCTTGGAATCTCACACGGTCTTATCCAGTGCTTCATTAAGTTACATCAGAGACAGTAAGTGGACTGATCCACTGTCAGTGAACTAAAATGCTTTCTCAGATGAATTTGCCACCACACAGGAAAGGGCTCACCTTCACTAGGCTAGAAATTTAAGTGAGCTGGAATCCACAGGCCAGAGTTGCTTCTGAGTTATACTAACATAAACAAAACCCTGTTGTAAATAATGGAATTATTCTGGAAGGACATCAGTTAACAAAACAAAACGTAACTCAGTACTAATAAACTTAAGACAGTCATAGTCCTTGTATTACAAAGCTATGGCTTCAAGAGCTAATGAAACAAAATAGCAGTTTCCAAATCAATTCAGTACTCACTTCTATAGCATAATGCAGAGATGAGGAGGCTGGATGCAATGAAAGGTTTTCAAGCGGCTTGATATAAGGTTTCTCCCATCCTGAAGCCAAGGACCATTCAATTGTCAGCATGTTATCAGTGAACACAGTTCCAAATACCAAACCACTGGGGTCTGGTTTTTCCTTGAAAGTCATAGCTGGGGTGATAATCAAGTCTGAAGCCTGAAGGAACATGAAGACAAAATTGAAGTGTATAAAAATAATTAAGTCAGACTGATTTAAAAATGGTTCTGCATCAGTGAACATGGACAAATGCAATATTTTATCTGCGGGGACATTTAATGACAGAATGGTTAAAGGCAGCTAACCTGTAAATAGCTGGCAAAGTATTCATACTGTGTATGCACACATATACACAGTGCTGCTTATACCAGAAGTAGTTAGCATATTTTGAAGCACTGTTAAGTGGAGGAAACAGTAAAAGGTGTAAAGCCATAAAATTAACAGATGAAAATTTCTTGGACATTTAGATTAACACATCTATACAAGTTCCAGAAACAGCCAATTGCTGTACCTCAGAACATAAGCTGATCATCAGAAATTAATCCCCCTCACAACTAAGTAGATATGTTACGCTGATTTTCTTTTAACACATAAACCAATGCGAGAGACCAGAGCCAGCAGTCAGCAGATTACTTAGGTCACACTAGCTTGTTCATTCATATTTTCCTAGAAAGATCCCATTAGCAAAGAAGGCTAAATGTTTCCCTACATGATTAACTGTAGATACTTTCTCTTACAAGCCATGACTAGCTGCAGAAATGCAGCATAGTTTTTTGTGCTGGTTTTGGCTGGGATAGAGTCAATTTTCTTTATAGTAGCTCGTATGATATGAATCATCCTAAAGAACAGCAGGGGAAGAAGGAAAGCAGGATCTCTGGCATGTCACTGCCCTACGCAGATTGGGGCTAAACAACTAGAGGGGGCTATGAAGTGGGCAAACTCTTGATCCACCCTCTCCATTCTCTTTCAATGCCATCTGAGCATTTAAACTGTGCTGGTCAGAGGCAAGGAAGAATTCAACAAAGAATTGTATTCAAAGCTCCATTTTCCTTCCTAACATGACCCAGAAAGCATTGACCCTTACTACAGACCCCCAAGTGAAATCTTACTCCTCTACTCTGGGTACGTATAGAACAGACTGGAATGCAGGTAGTTCGGACTATTGTTCAAATGATTTGCACGTGCACTAAAGAGGTCACTCTGCAAGAGAGATCACTGACTTTGACTTCTCAGACTCAGCACACATTTTGCAACATTTTGAAAAATAACATTCGCACCCCTGTCTCTGTAAACAACCTGATTTTCAAGCTGTCTTTAATGAACAATGGCCTATTTTTTATTGATTGGTTGGTTTTGGTTTCGGTTCAGGGTTTTTTTGCTTAATGGCTTAGATGTGAAATTAACTTAGAGCTGGAGCACAAGAATAGCTAAAAGCCTGTTTCAAACTATCTCCAATTATAGGGCTTGTCTAGATATTACAGTGCATTAGCCTGGTTGAACTAATACATAATCTGATGAAACAACAATTACTCTTCTTAACTCTTTATAGTACCCTTTATCCTGCTGACAGTGAATGCTCCAATGGGAAAAGCACTACTTAATGATGTCCTGAAAATAAAAATGAATTTTACCTGACAACCTCTTGTCATGGGCTTTGGAAAAAAAGATATCACAGAAGAGCATGGATCAAAATAAAAGCCACAAAGGAATGTTTGCAATTATCCACAATGCAAGAGTCAGCTCAGGAAAACACTTATGCAGGAGCAGGGTGTCAATGGGGCTTAAGCGAGGATGTAGAACACAGATATATCCTTGGCTTTATCTCTGGACAGAATCACAGCTTCTAAAGAACTCCTACTGCCAGCGGTATTAACAGCTCTCCCTGAAGTCAAGGCTTCTGTCTCATCTCAGGTCATTTTCATTAAGGTAATTATCTTTACAATAAACTGGCCTGGGGACCAGAATTATCATATGGAGTCTCATCCCTTAGAACTTCCATCAGTGTGCAGATTTCTGCTTTTATGCCTCAGTTTGCCACCTCCTCAGGAGTCTCATCCCTTAGAACTTCCATCAGTGTGCAGATTTCTGCTTTTATGCCTCAGTTTGCCACCTCCTCAGGAGTCTCATCCCTTAGAACTTCCATCAGTGTGCAGATTTCTGCTTTTATGCCTCAGTTTGCCACCTCCTCAGTTGTGGTAGCACAACTAGTTGAAAGGCAGCACTATAAAACAGTTTGCTAAGCTCATCGGGATTAACAAATAGCTTTTACTTTAAGGATGGGGAAGGATTTTAACCTGGCTTTTCTCCCAGGCCCACAAGCACATGTAGATGGAGCAGCAAGCTGCAGCCACAAGTGAAGAAACATGCTCACTTGGGAGCATTTGGGCTTTCTTTGACCCAGTTTTGCCACCAGAGATATTTCTCCAGATTTGGAGACCTGGGGTTCAAGAGAGCCTTGGACAGAGTCTCTGTCATGTGAGTGATAATTTAATTAAACTATGCTGATCAAATACAAGCACACTGTTATGCTCTAATGGTTAATACAAAGAGGGTCCCAGATCCGGAGTCACCCCTATGCTGTCTCATTAGAGATAAGAGGTGGGCCAAGTGCTCATTCCTGCAAGTTCAATAAAATGGGTACTCCTGTGTGATGGGCGATCACACAGCAGTGACTATGGTTTAGAGCAGTAGCCGACACTGCTTAGCTCTCAGCCCCAAGGTTTGGGGACTTTCTGCAGTCGCAAACAGAAATCACTGGACTGGATTTCAGGTTGAGTCACTTGAAGGCAGAAAGCCTAGAGAGGTAGGTAGCTATGATGCTTATCCAGAAAAGAAGAAAATAGTTTCCAGATCACAGAGCTTCCTGGAGCTGCGCACTCTGAACAGGGAGCCCGCCTGCTGTTTCTCATCTCTTTCAGCATTTAGGGAAACCAGCTTTCATTCAAGCATTTTGCAAACACTTGATTTAACAATATCAGGTACAACACTTGACCCTTAACACTTCCTTCAAACAACAATAGGAACACCCTGCAGAAGACCTCAAATACAGGCTAAACTGCACAGACCAGTAGGGCAATGATCATTAAGCAGGCAAAAAGGCAATTTTCCTGATCCTTATAATCCTGTTAAGTTCTCAGGAGATGCATTTAAGATTTTTTTTGGCCATTACTTTCTTAAGATCCTTTCTTAAGATCCTTTCTTAAGGCTCTTCTCCTTTATTTACTCTATTGTATTTTTCTCCCTCTTTTTACCAAGCAGCAAGTAGTGCAAGTTAAGAGTGTGCAAAATCACCTGAATCTTTCAGAACCTCAATGCTTTTTATGTCAAGACACCATTAAGTGCTGCAATACATTCACTTTTTTTTCCATGGAGGGGGATGCAGGGTGGGCATTGGAGAACCCATCTTTGGGGTACTCTCTCCCACAGTGTGGTCTGCAGCACGAAGTATTGTCAGCACCCTCAACCTCTTCTAGGTCCCTGAGTAATTAAACCCCCTACACAACATCTCACCTGGCCCACAGACCCTTTTGGCTTAACGTGCCCCAAAGTACTGCCCCAGCATTTTGTGGTGCTGTTCAGGCACCACCAGCAGGAGGGAAACCAAACACTCAGAAGAACCTACACAAAGAGAGCAGAGCAAGGCCAGGTGACTAACACCAGGAGTACTGATTAAGTATCAATGTCTAGTACTTTTACTATCACTCATTACAAAATTATCATAGTGCTACCACAGTATCACCTATGACCTTTATCAATGACAATTTATTTCTTTCCTTTGTCAACATTCCCCCAGCCCTGAAAGCAGCATATTAAACATGCATTAGGGATTGGCATTAACACCCATCCAGACCTCCGCTGTTTGTACTGCCAATACAAAGGGCAATTTTCAACTAGGTTTGCGTTTTGCTTGCTTTGTTTATCAACATGTTCTCAAGCACCTTCTGACACCACTGCCTAATAAAACTATTAAACTGGAAGGAAAACTGGTAAATGCAGGAACAAAAAAGATAAGGGAGGTAAAGAACGAAGCAGATGTGGCACACAGGCTATTGAGTGCAGCTATTTGGCCTCTGTTGCCTAAAGTAAAATGGCAAAGACGTAGTTCCAGCCCTGCAAACTCTCCATGTCGCAGCAGTACAGTACATACAAGATCAATGTGCCTAGGTCCCAGCCCAGGACACTCCAGTAAGAAAAAGGGAGAACCTTTTGCCTATGGTAGGCAAAAGGGAGTGGTGGGGAAGCCAGCTGGATACTGTTGATTTTCAGGGCTTATATAGCAACGCTACACCTACAAACAGCCACTGTCTTGACCAGACATACTTTTTTGAATAGCCCCTCATCTGAAAAGTGCCTGTGGATCCCAACACAACTTCTTCCAGAGCAAAGCTTTACCCAGCCTAAGCAAAGAAGATGTATTGTGACCTCCTGAAACTCAAATTCATCATTTGATCAAAACAGATCTTGTCAATTATGAGCTAGGTCAAATTAAAAGTGACATGCTGGTCAGTGTCAATTTTAACCAAAGCTGTAGCAAGACATTCTGGTGCCCCTAGCCAAGATGTCAGTTTAATGCTTATTCTACCCAGCCTTTGCAATAACCTTAAATGGATTTGGAACTGACAGCAGCCTCTGGCCAGAGCTGTTACTCTCATTACTACATTCCTACCTTTCTTACCCTAGAGAGCTGTCTCGGGTAGGTGCAGATGGCAAGTGCATATTTTGTCCTACTCTTTCCATCAAGTTTTGCCAATGCCTTCCCAAATGATCCTTGGCTGTGGTTATTTTCACTGCACTGAAACTACTAGACCATAAGCAGTAGGTTGAGCAGCTGTAACAGGTGTAATTCATTTGACATACCCAAACTTTTCTAAACACTGTGCTGGGCCAAGTGTTTCTATCACTTACTTGAGTGAAAACAGAACTGGCAGCCTCAGCTGTAAAATAGCTTACAAGTTACCTAACTATAACAGCAAGTTTCAGCAGAGATCCTCAAAACATTAACATCCACTCAGTGAGACTGACTGCAATCTATTCTGATGAAATAAGTAACCTCCCTGACTTCTAGTCAAGGTGATTCATTCAAGATCACAAAGCAACTGCAATTATTATTTTTTATTACTTATGCTGAGCTTGTAAGCATATCCTAGGAAAGATCAGGGCCTTCTGATGCAATAACAGACACGAAAGCGTAGGCAAAACTGAATAACTTGTTTTGCCTTTGCACTTGTGAACAGCAAAATGTAGTTGCAGTAGCAGAGCAAATTTTGAGAAGGAGACAGATTACAAAGAGCATGAGGAATTACTGTAAAAGGGAAAGGTATCCAGGGGAAGTTGGAGAGAAAGAGGCTGGGACTAGACAGAACGGTTTTGAGGAGGGCTCCAGGGATAAGGATGTCATTTTCCTGCTGTTCAGTCCTTATGGCAGTGGCACCCTCATCGTTGCTTTTGGGCCCTCCCCAGCACACACACCTCTATCCCAGGAAGACATTCTTTCTGCTGGCGCAGCTACTTTCACCCCACAACACCTTCTGCCTGGCCTCCTGAACCTGAGGCTCCTCCTATATGACAGACTGGGGAGAGGAGGTTTGCACTGCCAAAGAGAAGCAGTGGAGGGGAACTAGCTTGAGGATACTAACTAGACTGAAGAAAGTGACTTGTTAATTCACCTTTGGAAGCGGAAACCCTCTCTTCTCTTAAACAAGGGTTGTTTTTTTTTTTGGCCTTGCAGCCAATGAGCAAGCTACCACCTTTCTCCTGTAACTCATTCAGCTCCTTTGCTTTCCAGAAGTCAAGCTGCAGGTGGCAGAGGATTGCCCCCATTTTCTTGCTGACCTGAGCAGTGGTCTTAGCTGGCTGGAGAAGCCCATCCATTAGATATTCCAGCCCAGCAGCCTCATACAGCAGGGTTCAGGCTACTATATGTTGCACATAATTGCTCCTGTAGAGCAGCTACTATGAGCAGCCCACAGGGAATTGCAACCTGATTCAGGAAGAGCCTTCACCACATGGGCCTGCTTTCTGTAGGCAGACATCATGAATCATGCTTAACGGCTACTGCTGCACACAAAAAAAGGCTTGTGCCAAACTATTGCCAAACTCTGAGAGGAATCAGGGATGACATGCCAACTCCTCCATCAGTGGCATCAGAACAGACAGCAGCAATGCTAGGCTATGCAACTAGAAAGTAGGAAAAGGTTATGGAGGCTGTGTGTGGTGTTAGGTAAACTGGTACTTTTCTCCTCCATTGGGACAAAATAAGCAATCACCTGTTCTGCCTGTTTCTAAACCCTGTCTTATAAATAGAAATGTTGAATACTGCTCCAGTAGATGAAACCAACTGCAACCTCTTCTAGCAGCTGTTATTTTTGTCTAGTTTTTCTGACTTACTACCTCTCAGCTCTATCCACTAATTACTAGCTGGCACCACAGCAGCATCTACTTGAGTAAAAAAGAGGAGATGTATGTCCTACAGGCCTTGGGTAAATCAAGGTCTGTGGTTTTGTTTCTTCTCCCATCCCCACCTTCTTTGGAAAAGACTGCTAGTTTTCTGGGGCAGACACCATTGCTTTCTGTATAGGGCTAAGCCCTGTATGGCTCTGATCACAATAATAAAGTCTGTAGTAGAAACAATACGAACAGTAAGAGTTCTATCAACTTGAAACAGAATAAGACAGAGTTAAATAAATTCTTAGAAATCTATTACTAGCTTGTAAGTGTAAAAAGTATTGTTAATGTAAGCTATCCTATAATCCCCTTACATCATTACTCTTTTCAATTTACAGCAGAGCCTGAGGCTTGAGAATGGAAAGTGTGCCAACATATAATAAGACTTGAGCAGGAAGAAAGCCCTAATTTTCCTACTATGAAAAAATACAGACAAAATATAACAAAATATCTTCTGCAACCCCAGGGAGAATACCCAGAAATCTTTCAACATAAAGCTTCCCTGAGACTTCATCTGAGAATATGTTAGCACATGTAATTAGACTGGGACCTGGAATCATTGAATCACGTTGACTGTACACTGGGTAATAAACCACAGAACAAATGACAAAGCAAAAGGGAGTCAAGGCTCTGAATCAGTTGAGTCAATCATGGAAGCAACAGAAACTATGGCTGGAAGGACTGTGTCTAGTCCATCCTCTGCAAGGCATCTAATCTAAACTATTCATAATAGATATTTATCAAATATTTCTCAAACCAAAGAATGATCTTCTGCTACACTCTGCAAGCAATGGGAAGAAAAGAAGGGCACAACATACTGTTGGCTTCTTTAACCTTTCCCTGACCTGATGGATGCTCCAACTCTGATGCAGGAATGTTTGATTTGGAGCAGTAGGCAGGGAAGTAAACCTGCTCTGACAAGACAACAGAAAAGTGTTTGGAATTGACAGAAACTTCTTGCCTTAGAGAATGAAAAGGGCACCTAGGGCAGCAGCACAGCTGAAAATGCAGTCTGAAACTCCCAAAACACACCAGAAGGGAAACAAAGATGCTGGAAAGCTGCAGTCCAGCTGGACTGTAGAGAAAGTATTGAAGGAACTAGTCTCGCCCAAAACAACACTCAAGCACATGGATAATGCATAATATAATTGATTTCAATGGTACCAACTAAATTTTAAGAGTTTTTCCATATGTGCTAAAGCATTGCCCTGCACCAACTCCCATTGATTTGATCCAAAGCCCATTTAAGTTAATCAAGACCCCTTCCTCCAGCTTTGTAGGAATTTGGATTGTAAGGGAGATAAAACTACCTGAGTCTTTATAGCCTCACCCATTGCTGCTGCTTCAGGAAAATTAAATGGACTAGTTTTGCGGGTTGGGGTTTTTTTTGTCCCTTACTCATTAGTCTGTTCTCCACTGACACAAGTTTCAGAAGATATATATTTTTAAAGTTAAGAAAAATGAGGGAATGCGGTTCTGACAGATCCTAAGGAAACCTTCTACCTGATATTAAGGAAATCTTAAGGAAAGCATCTATTTCATTTTAATGAGGTCTATCTCCTCTACTTCAGCTAATGGTATTTTCAGATCTACAAAAACCAGTCATCTAGTAATCTCATCTAACAAAGAATTATAGAAAACATTTCAAATATGACTACCTCTTTAAAATATAAAATATAAAACACCGAGATACTGATAGGACTATTAAACAGGAACAGAAACTGGAGACAGCTCTTCCAGTTAACTAAGTGGGGTGATCAGAAAGTGTGAAGTATGAGCAGGCTTTAATGCAGTCATTGCACTGGACTGAAAAACACATTGCTGTAGCTCACTGTTACTGCTGGTCAAGTTAGCTATATAAAAATCCTCTTTGGCCGTGCAACTGCACTTCATGTCTGCAATGTAGATATACCTGGGCTTTTGATTAGAAAGAAGCAATTCCATATAGAACGATAAGGGAAATCACAGACTGCAATTCTGTAATAGCCCAATTCCTTGCACAGAAAGTCCTCTCATAGATTCATACACAAACATTTCCATAAATACAAAACTAGGACCATTCTTCACTAATGGAACACGTTAACTAATTACACTATTCATATTATTCACTATTAGTATATACTGCTTCTTCTCAAAAGATCTGACAGCTTGGTTAATGCAATTCCTGATGCTGTGCAGCTCCTTGCCTCACAACCACTGTAGTTCTGCACTGTAGCATAAACACAATGTTCCATTTTTAGAAAGAGTTTGCCTGGGAGAAGGTTTGAGCCTAACACAAACTGAGGGCTCACACTGGCCTGTGACACAAAACTGGAATAAAAAGATCTGTGACATTTCACAGATACCACATTTTTGTACAGTGGCACAGTGTTTTAGATGTTCAAATAATGCTGTATGAAAACAAAACTTATAAATATGGTCCGCAAAGATTTAAGACACTACTCTCTCCTGGTTCAGGAAACACTATCACTTCTATTTCACATGAAGAAAGTGAAACAAAAAATGAGATATTTACATCTAAGCTTTTCTAAAAAAGTAGCCATATTGAAGAAAGAAATTAATTTCAAACCTACATTTCAGACAAACAAGTTGGAAATATTTCACCTAAGCAGCCTGGCCAGTCACAAACATGTTAGGCGGAATAGCCGAGAATAGAATCGTAATCTCACATGTCCAAGTCCTGAGCAGTTGGATTAAATCTTCTTACTCTGATTTTAATAAGCTTGCAGACATGCAGGGAAGTGTATTCATGGAATGAAGTCATTCAGAATTTATTATTTTGCATGGAATTTCAAAAACTTTTGGGAATATAAATTGCTTTCATGGTACAGTCTCTTACATAGAGGTAAAGGGAATAATTTCAAACATTCAGTTAACCACACCTGGCTTTTTCTCTTATCCCGTCTCCCTCTTACACTGGTAGACAGAAGGTAAACTTACAATTTGCCATGAATTTCAATGTTTGATCTGCCACTGAAACTGCCACATTTTGCCAATTCATTCCATTCAGTACTTTCCTAGAAACGGGGACTAAGTATAAGATTAAGATAAAAATCTTCCAGCTCTCGAGGCTGTTAGTTCATGGGAGTTAGGATAGAGAGGTCATTTCAAAAGCAAGCAGAAAGGCCAACAGAATACTGTGGAAATAAAAGACTAAACTCTCTTCCTAGACTGTAGTTCTTATCCATGTGTGTTCAGAAAAGAAAACATTTAATATCAAATCTGGGGACTTGATATCACAATGACATTAAAATTTAAGAATTCTTGGAAATAGGTATGGACACTATGGATTTTGTATGTTTTGGAGTCATATAGTTTCCTTCGGGAATCATTGGCTGGTGCTAAAGCCCAGCATTTTAAAAGCAATTCTTCACCTTGGTAAAAATAAATCCAGAAAATTATACAAGCCAAATAGAATTTCCAAAATTCTAGTAAAATTTCTGTGCTTTTACAGACACCAACTGCATCTTAAGCTCCTCATTAAAAAGAAGATAAAGCATCACTTTCTTTGTGCTATAAGTGAACTCAGCCAAACTGTCCCCTGGCTGTTTTTCTAGTATCTTCCTTTTATCTTGGCTAAAAGCTCCTGTTATTTGCTGAAAACAATTAGCTTTATTTGCAAATCTTACAGCTTCAGATAGTGGGACAATCAGTTTCTCTACTACAGCTTAGAAAACGTATTTGCTAAAAGCCTGCAACTATTTGAAGGACATTACCCACCTGAAGAGAAACACAGAGCTACTTGCCACCAAGCTAAAACTGAAGAGAGCTGCCACAGATTTCGTTATAGTCAGGTTCCCCATGGCATGAGAAACCTACTTGCAGACTTTTAGGAAATCATCTCTTAGCATATCATGGAAGAATCATGGGGAATTATTTTCACAGCACTAAGAACTTCTCATTGCTCAGTAGCATTTCTTGGCTACTACGATCCTGAAGCAGTGACACTACTGCTAGTACTCTGTGATAACAAGCTTGATTTAGAAATATTGATGTGCCAAGTAGAGTCATCAGCAATACTAAGCTGCATTAGTGTATCCTCCACCTGTGCATGCAGCTTGCATGGTCTCCTTCAGGAAAGCCACTTTCTCATAGCAACCAACAACCACTGAAACATTCATTAACACATATTGGGCTTTGTTTCTTCTCTCTTTCATCAAAACAGGATGCTCAGCTGTAAGCGCAGTGTGTGTTCATTACTGTGACCTAGACCCATACTTTCCTAATAACTGGAATGAAAGCAGCAGATACGCAAGTCAGTCTTGCCCAGCTATTATTAGTAATATTCAAAAAAGTTTGTGCAATGCCTGTGTGGATGCACAATACCACAGAAACCACTCAGCACTCAATCTTCTCTGCACTGTAGCTGGTTTCCCTTTTGGCAGACGAAGATGAGGGAACGGATTTGATTATAAATCACCTGAAGTAATTCTGCAGCATAAACATACCCTGCTAGGAGGCATAATCAAGTGATAAGTGATGTGAAGGCACTCCAATCTAATAATACTATTACTCGCCAATCTTTTTTGATTCAACACATGACAAAACGCAAATAATTTTAATGCCATTGATGAAAAGCTAGATTGAATAGATTCAGCTGAAATCAAGATAAAATCAGGATGACCTTTTCTAAAGCAATGCCCAGTCCACAAATGCT